>JAPQRQ010008672.1:0-15492 GCA_037367365.1 Apogon talboti
TATATATGAAATTTCATTTATTAATATCAAAGACTAAGACTGCAATATTAACAAATCAATTCTGGCACTAACCAAAATTATGGGCTTTTGTCATTTTGTACACTTCTAGGTCTGATGATTAAAATGGAAGTATATGTGCAACATGACGTGATAGTGTAAATAACTGTGAGCCGCAGCTTTAATTCTTTCTGAGTCACAAGTCAGAAAGTAATTTAATATAAACAACATGCAGGCAGCCCCATGGCGCAGTGTTTGACAAGGTTCAGATTATACTGGTGATATGAATCTAAGTAACTGACAGTCTGTTGCAAACATATTGCTGGGTGAAATGTTATCCAGGGACAGCTGGGCAGCCATTTGTGATAAATTAAGTCAGATTAACTGCTTGATGTTGTGGTAATTACAGTCCCATTGTAATCTTTTTAATTATGCTTTAGTGGCCAGAGGTGAAATAAATCAAAACATATCACTTCCCTTTTATCCACCATGAGCTCTTCTAATACCAAAATCATACACTATCTGCAATGTATGTCCACACAATCCTCGAGTCTGAATCACTTCACGTAAAAATTTCGGTCACTTTTTCTGTAATACGTCACACATGCAGAGCAGTTAACCATTTATCCCTTTTTTGTCCCATTTGGCCAAGTGTCAGGCAAAGGAAATTATTGCACTCTAAGGTGAGTGAAAAAGAAATCATGAAAAAAGAGAGAGAGAAAGAGAGGTGACAGGCAGGTAATCCAATCTAATCCCATCTCCATGTAATGATCAAAGGCAACACTTTCACCCAGAAGTTTTCCTGTTTTCTTGCCCAGCAGGGACCGTCTTTTCTAAAAACACACAGCCAGAAGCGTATCACCAAAAAACATGTGTGCCAGAGAGGGACATGTGAGAGTGTGGTGAAAAGGGACACATCTCACATGAGTCCGCAAAATTTCTGAAGCTCGATAAATATCCACCACAAGTTCATACCTGACAGTGTTGTCTTTTATTATTTGTTCAAGATTACTTCTGTGCTTTACCCTAACGTCTCCACTAAGGTTTAAGACGTCAGCTTGCCAACAGTCAGACTGCTTTACCAAATCACAGGAAACTGGATTTTGTTACAGGCTCTGTCCACTCCTTTGAAGTGCCTTAATCAGATCTTACATTCTCGCATTATTCTATTGTTCAGCCTTGAGTGGGTGAAAGAGCAACCAAAAAGTAATAACTAAATAAATATAAAGCAAACAGACTTGTCTTATTGAAACAGTATTCTGATGATTTTCATTAAATTCACTGACTAACACAAAACATCTGACCATCATCAGACAAAATAACTACAGCGGCAAAATGTGACCTTAACAGAACTTGACCGATTTAACATTCTTTTATGTGTGGTACATTGGTGGTGTTGCCAACCATACCCTTTCATGACATGCTTGACAAGTAATGGTTTCAACATCCCTTTAACAATAAGCAGAGAGAGAGAGAGAGAGACAGACAGAGAGAAAGAATCTGACAAATAACAAATAAACTCTGAGCTGGATTTTATCTGTGCAGTGAGCATGGTGGAGGCACATACAAGGAACACACAGCGGCCAAGAAGGAGCACAACCACATTTGTGGACAGTCTGAAGTTTGTTTTACTGCATATGTATGCACAGTGTTGAGTTTGAAAACTAAACTTCCAAAGTCATTTGTAGGCAATCTGGAAGCAATAGAGACATTAGTGGCTGACCACGGTCCCATTGCTCCCACGCTGTGCTCCCACGCTGGGAGAACTGGGCCAGAACTCTGGCCTCCTCTCTCAAAACCGGGGCCTGGGAACAGAGGCCCAGAGGTCAGCCTGCTTAATCTCTCCTCCCCTGGTACCAGTCTCACTTGAGGTACAGAATACATGACTAACTCTTAAATATGCATAGCATATCTAAATTTTGTCTCTTAAATAAATGCTAACTTTAATGATTGTGATCACAACAACACCTAAAAGCTAACAGAGCAGACTAAAAGATAACGCTGACAAACAAATACTCCGAGTGACCTTAATCATCACCATTAAAATGGAATCACTATACAAAATTTTCACACTGAATGATAAATAAATCAATGGGAATATTTTGAGAGCAAGGCCAAAGATTAAATCCTTGCAGTTGCTTCTGTAAAATTTATACGACATCAAGGAGACACGTTTCTTAACTGAAGCGGGATATAAATTTAAAATCCAATTTAAAAACTGGAATGACTCAGCATTGAAGAGGAAAGGGTGAGGAGTATAGAGAAACTGGGAGGGGCAGCTGTGATTATCCATGTGTGGACAAAGTTAAGTATGTAGTTATAACCACAGAAAGTCCACAAAACCCAAAGTCAGTAGGTTTCACTTGTCAGAGTTGATACTGACATCTAGTTTTCTCCTGGTGAAAGTAAATAGGGTTGTGGTTTCAGTATATTAGACCAGATGGGAGCAATAACAACCCTTCCCCAGTACTTTCCTAAAGTATTACTGTGTTCCATTTGAGGACTGTGGGGTGCTCTTGGGACACCGAAAGACAGAGGGTTAGAGAGATGGCAATTTCTCTGAGCTTGACTGTATTGTGTAACTGTGTAACTTCCTTGCTTTCATGCTCCATTGCTACACAAGAACAGAGCCCTGAGGATACGGCAGGGGAAGGGGCTTGAGCTGATCTCTATTAGATGCTGTGGGCAACAGATTTAAAGTAGAGACTTACTGGGAATAACAGTGGAACAGCCACCACATATTGTCATAGGAGGCACAGAGGACTTACAACAATAAAGGTTACTGCAAAAGACAGGTAATACTGTCTGAGAGAAGTTTAATATGCCTTTCTCTGTTAGCACAGGACTTGACCAAACTACATTGAGCAGGTTTATTGATTTACAAATATTGTTAACATATATACAGCTAACAGGTCTATACTGACAAATCCAAAAGTATAATCTGTTATTACTAGGCCTTGCGAAATCATGAAGCTAGGCATGTCTGAACAACATGTTCCTTCTGCCCCATTCCCTCTCACTTATTTTCCTCTGCACTGCTTTGTTCCTGCGGCACTTGATTGACAGAAGACCCCTATCACCCCATAGCCTTTTGAACCATGATTTTTCTTTAAATCTTTTTGCTAAGGAGCTTTAAAAGTAAGGGGAAAATTCCTCGGCATCAAAAACAGTTTATATTCTGCTAATCCCACCACTTCACTGACACTGTATACTGTAGAATTCAGCTGTACAGATGCAAAGACCATGTGTACAGATTATATCTTTCAAAAACCATTCCTTTTCCAAAATAATTGTGTGATAAAAGTAAGCAAATTAAGCCAAAAACAATACAAAAAAATAGCTGATCAGCAACATTAATATGAATGCCTATTATCATCTGTGTCTCCCATTGGGCTAGCGATAAACATGTCATAAACATATAGATGATCATACCTCAAACACATCTTCATCCAGCAGTCGCGTCCCAAACACAGTGACACCCTCTGTGCTGACTATTGCATTGTCCCCTCTTAGCAGATCCAGGGTTTCTACCTTTTGACAGTCCAAGTATAGGGTCACGGACTTGTCCTGCACACTATAGGCTATCCTGTGCCATCTGAAAGAAGAGAAAAGGATACATAGTCTATTAGTGATGGGTTTTTTGTCAATTCACACATATAGCTTAGAGAGGACAGAGGTACTTTGACGATGTAAAGCTGTAACACAAAGTCATAGTATGCTTAAAGATAAGTTTAAGTCCAGAAACATCTGCAATCTAGGGAGCTGTTTCACACCTCCACTAAGCTGAGCAAATAGTGCACTCAGTTTAAGATCATGAAGAATTTTGCTTCTTTTATCAGGTTAAATCACTGTAGCATGTATCCTACAAGTGTCTTACTTATTTGAACCTCCTAGGACCCACTGTCCACGTATGAGGACAAGAAATTCACAGCTTTATACAAAAAAAAAAGAAACAACGGTCCACCGCAAATGACATTCAATAAAAAATTTTAAGAGTGCATCTGAAAAAACTGTTCCATCATGATGTTTCCTATATAAGCAATCATTTAATTTAAAAAAAGCCAAAACTCAAAAACCTGTGGGGCTCCTGGGTCTGACGAGGTTAAGGTAACTCAAGGTCAAGCACAAAGGGAGCTACGCTGGTTAATGTGATCTACTGAACATGGGTTAGACTGTGAGATCTGATATTTATTGAAATATAGTCTGCTCCAGAGGTTATAGCCCACTGAAATACCCACTTTCCATCAGCAGTGTTGATCTTCTTGAAGGTGGGATACAATTCTGGCATGGGCTGTCCATGCTGATCCTCATACAGGAAGACAGGCGATAGGCCCACTTCAATCCCCAGCTGCTGCACTCCTTGGTCATCATACACTGAAAGCAGGAAGAACTGGGAGCCCTTTTTAGCTCGCACTGTAGCCATTAGGGAGAAATCCTCAGGAAATTTTGAATCTAGGAGAGGAGAGAGGAGTAGAGGAGAGACGAGATACTACTGAGTCACACACAAAGGAACACAGCAGGGTGTGCATTTTTATAGCGTGATGGCAGCAAGTGAGACTGAGTAAAGATGATAATGATGAAAAATATTGCCTGAAGTAAGCACACATAAGAATGTGTGAAGAGCTTGCAAACACAGGTACCTTCCGTTTTACAGCGTTTTAACTTTTTTTCTCTTTTTTTGGAAATCCTGAAGTATTATGTTAAGTTACGCTGCACATCTAGTCTAGTGGGAAAAATAGTAAGCCTACTACCAGGGAAGAGCTGCTTGGTGGGGGCACTAAGTTGGATCTTTTTGTCTATCTTGTAGGCCAGGTCTGTCTCCTCCATGCCCTTCCTGTTAGTGCAAAAACCCGCCTCCAGGGACACCCCCTCCATGTTGTCTGACAGGTCCAGCACTCGAAGGACATCGATGAGATCAGCTGAGAAGGAGAAAAAAGAAAAATATTGTCAACTGTAGCTTATTCTGTCTTTTTGGGAGATTGTTGTTATATTGTTGTTTAAATAAGTGTGGCCTTGCAAGCTTTACAAGGAAAACTATATAATGCTAGGGTGGAGTCATGCTAGAGGGCAGATGCATGCTTTTATTCATGTCACATTCATGTCTCACAGTTAATTTCTGGCAGTGACAGCACTTTGTTGTCTGGCTCAGTTAAGTGTTAGTTGTTACTGCATTGAAGAGACGGGTTTAGTGGAACTGGAAGCTGGTTTTAAAGTGTGGAGGCTTCCTGCTTCCAGGCAGTCGGAAGAGATGAGCTTCTCTGAGATGTGGCGGCAGGTGGCCAGGCTTCTGTGGGTGTTATTATAGAATAGGGGAGGTACTCAGCCTAACCCATAATCCTGCTGCAGCACACCTGACAGCTGACACCTGCACACTGCTCACCCTGCTCCAGCAGCAACAATGAGTCTGCATCACATTTATCACCACTGGAACACTTCACTGGCATAAATCAGAACATCACTGATTCATATATCTTCACTACTGAAACATCTGCCCTAACAAGTACATCTTAAAGATTCAAAGCTTATTCTCCTGAAAATGCAAATGGAGTATAATTATGCAAAAAAAAAAATTTAAAATGCACATGCAATGTTCTGTGTTCCAGGAGATTTCCAGAGCTTGTAAATATGAGTAACGCTGATCTCATCACTTGTTAAAATGAATTTTTGTAATGCAAATATATACTGTATCAAATTATGCCTGTTAGCAATGAGCCCAGCAACTGTTACCCCCCCGCCCCCCAGATATGAGGTTTCTCCCAGTGGTGGTCCTTTCTCATTACAAAGAACTTGTGCTTTATTTGCAGTCTGCTGGTCATATTATTAGATGTTCTGCTGATAAAGTGCTGCCGTGAGCATTAGCCATGATCTGGGCTGTGCACACAACCAGTCTCTCACCAGCTGCTAGAGAGAGCCCTATCAGGGCAACTCAGCGCTTAGCATTCCAGGAATCTGAAATGAGGATCCTAAACCCAAATTACCTCCTGTAACTCTCTCCGTACCAAGCTCGCCTTTTATTCTCCTTGTTAATTAAACATGTAGAAAGAGTATACTGTTGCCTAGACATTGCTTGCAGAAAAACACCATGTTACATTTTAGATTTATTTGCATAGCAGGGACCATTTATTCCAAGCAGCTTTGAGAGCTCACCCTCCCAGTCCCCTAGCATGGCAACAAGGCTGTAAATAGGTTAAGCTGTGTATTACAGCCAGGCACCAACAATGGAAAACATTAGGTGCAGATCTAAAGGCATTTAATGCCTTAGGGCTTAAATTTGAATTCATACAAACTCATAAACTGGTGGTGTCAATTAAATAATTACAGTATTTGCTGTATTGTAACAGCAGAAGCCTCAAACTGTTACGTGTAAATGTGGCACTAATAAATGTTCTCCCACACACAATCATTTTGGATTAGTTTCAAATGTACTCTTGTCATCAAGACAGTGAACTGAGAACTAAATGTCAAGGAATAAGCGTATAGAGTTTAAAAGGTCACAGTTAAGTCATCTACACTTGGATCATGGATAAAAATACAGACACTGCTTTTGACTGAAAACATATTTTTAGAAACAGCATACATTTAAATATCATACAAACTTTATTTTATCAACTGCATAGACATCTTGTCCTTTTGACATGACACAGTAACCTGACACAAATGTCATATAATATGGCTGCTAGTGACTGGGGTACAACAAATGTACTATGTACTTGAAGTAAATCATCGAAATGTTTAGCTGGGCTATCGAAGTTATTGAAGCTAGTTTATATATGCTGTGGTAAAGCTGGTATTTCAGCGGTAAAAAAGAGTGATCTACCAGACTGGTTCATCATAGCAGGTAATCTTCAATTAAATTTTGTATTTCTCAAAAAGCACTTTACTTCACACTTTACATCATGTCTGGATCTTAATCCTTAATTTTTGTATTTAATTGGACTGCTACAACCCTCTATGGCTGTCTAATCCTTAGTGAGCCTTTTTTGGTCCTGTTTTGGCTTTGTTTGATTCATGACTGTAAATCAATTTCCTATGAGGTGACAAAGTTGAAAGTTTGTGTTTTAGTTAAAGGTCAAAATTCAGTTAACTCTTTTCTTCTCTTTCTCTCTCCCTCCCATACACAGTCATGCACAGGTCATAAGGAAGTCAAGTTTGGAACAGTCTGAATAATGTTCTAAATTGAAGCAACATGCGTCTAATTAGAATGGATTCTTGGGTTTCTGTCAACCCATCTGGAACAGCACCTGACAAAATTTACTTAAAATGAATGAGAAGCATTTATAGCACAAATGTTTAGTGAGTGCAACTAATAAATCTTCTAAAGAAGATTCCTACCTTTGTCACTTTGAGTGTTAAACATACTGTAAAACTCTTTGCCAGTTCTAAACTTGTTCCAGCTATGAGCTGACCGGAGTTGACCTCTGGTACTCAGTGGTGAACAGTCACAATGTGCAACAATGCCACAGGGAGAAATTTGACTCAACCAGCAGAAATTCCTCCAAGAAAAGAAAATGCTTTCACAATGTCTGTCAGTTAAACACGCAGGGATAACAGGCATCCCACACCCAAGTGTGCAAAATAAACTGTTGAGGGATCATTTTGACAAGGACCTATAGAGGACGTGGGAACAGACCTGCATTGGACTTAAGTTGATACAACCCTCTGACAGCTTTTACAAAAATAAAAACTAACCAATGACAAGAATTACCCAAAAACATTTTAGCAAGATTCTAGAAAACAGACTATATTTCAACATGTTATTATTACTATGACTGACTTTGGCATCAAGGAGAAACCCCAGGCTAGTGGCAGACAGCCACATAAAGTTTGGATCCATGCAGCAATCAATAAAAGAAAGTTATTTATACAAGACTCTGGATCCATTTATGTCACCTTGAGTTGTGCCAATTCTTAGCTTTACCTTGGAGCTTTACCTGTCCTGCAGCTCTTATTGTCTGAGCAGGCTTTGCTTGCATCTCATTAGGCTTTGTAGTATTCGTGTGTCCTTACCTTACCGGCAAAATTATGATAAATACTACATAGAATGGACGAGAACAGAGGTGATTAAAGGAGATCTCCATGAATATTTTGATGAAGCAACAGACTGATATTACTTGCTAACAACCCGTTATTTTGTTTTCCTAAACATGAGCCTGAATGCGTTTTAAATAGCAACATATAATCTCTAAGGACAGCTGACTCAGATAGCCAATAGCATCATCTTCAATAACTAAAAATGCCAGAGTGCATGGGAAGCAACTGTAGCATCCAGAAAACACAAACATGTGTCAATTGTAACTGTTACTTCTGACATATACAGCAAGTACAAATTCATAATCATTAATCACCATTATAAAAAAAAAGATATATGCTAACAGAGGCATACAGTTTCTCCATATATAACACAGATTCTTGCTTTGTCCTTTCCTAGTAGGGGCCACAGTTTTCCTGACAGAACAGTTAACCAACACCCTTTCCACCTCAAAAGTGATGTCTTGTCCCCTAGAAATGTCACCAAACAGTCTACATCTGTGCATCTTTTCTGGCTGTGTGACACTCAACACAATCTTTCCATGCCCTGCAGTCAAACTCAGCACCACTTCAGTCATACATGGACATAATGTGTTCTCTGTGTTTCTAGAGCAAATGCCTCTAAAGACATTCTTTATGACTCACACCACCTACACTCCCAGTCCAGCCTGAGAATACCACTCACGCACACAATACTACACTGTCAAAAACTATTACACATGGGAGCTTGGGAATTTTAACAAGAAATGAAGCCAAAATTAATCTGGGCAATGAGAGTTTCCCATAGTATATCGGACCACACCCCGAGATTACAACAGGAAAAAGACTGACATTTGAACTTTGAATTACTGCATGCATCTTATAATGAATAACATGACAAAAAATGAACATCGTCTTAACATGTATCGGCCAGATATATCCTCTATCAAAAGTATTATCATCCATTTATCTCCATTGAATCTACTGTTAAGAAAGCATTTCTTCAGATAACCTTTTGACTATGACTCACCATATGGTGATTACCAATATAAAAAAACTGGTAACAGATTAAGTGGTTGCACAAATCCAAACACAGTTTCTTCCAGGCATCATGACAAATACTCCAAATCCAATTAGCTATGGGTGTGACCCTTTGTCTGGGTCACTGTCATGTGTGAATAAAAGCAGGGTAGGAGATGCTATGAACTGATGAAAATGCAAACTCAAACAGACAAATAAGATTTATACCTTGGCAACACACCATAACAATACTTTGATGTCAACAGTATGTGTGCCTGTTGCTTGGTCAAACTAGATTACAACACCCACAGAGGAAAAAAGTCAACAGCATTTTCAACCTCTGCCCTTGACAAAATATCTCTCTAAATTACTCTGAATTCATTTGTCAACACTACACCGCCTAATCATGTTCACTGTGGTCAATGTGACTTATAATTTTGAAATTAAAGCTGCCAGATTCTGGTGGAATCTAGTTACACACTTCCTTCCAATTTACATCAGCTACAAATTCTTCAGTCTCCACAGTTTGTTCTGCTCATGTTTGTTCACAGTATGATGGGCCGACAGGCCAAAAGCTGCTTGGCCCATTGAGAAAACACCTGCCCTCAAGGCCCCTAACTGGGCGAGCACTCCACACAGACACACACAGTAACCCACATTTATCCCTCTATACTTGTGAGAACATTTTTTTTTGTTTTGCTTCAAATCAGTCCTCTAACCTTGCAGTTGTGTACCTAACATTGGTTTTTAACATTGACAACACAATGTATAATAGTCAGTTAAAGGACTGAGCCAGTAGAAAGTTCAGAATTCTGATTCTAGATTATCTCTTTATCCTTGTGAGGCTTATATTGTTGCCATGAATACTGAAAGAAAATTAGACAACACCACAAATATATAAACACAGGAGCACAGATAGAATATTTATGGACGGCAGACACGTCTCAGGCATAGATTACATACAAACACGCATGGTTACATGTAACCCAGCCAACTTGGCATGAAACCTCAAGCTATCTCTCAAACATAACATACATAACATACAACTTAACACTGAGGCTTCCATTAAAGAGTGTAAACTATATACTAAGCAAAGATACACACACCAAATGTAGTGCATACATTAGTCATGTTTTTTTTTGTTCATTGGTGTGTTATGTGTCTCTTTGGAACTTTGAAAAAAAGAAACATTTTGCATGTAAAATGCTAACATTTGGAAATCTACAGATGTCTTTGGAGGCAAAACATACTACTGTGACCTCTAATAAGATATGTACGTGCCTGTGTTATGTGACTACAGTGAAACTATTTGGAAGCTGATAAACTGTGATAAAGAGACAGGTGACAAGTAAAGGGACACTCTAAAGAAGACATCCCCTCTTGATGTCTGCTCATTGCAATTCTACAGGAAGCATCTCCAACTAGTCCCATAGAAATCTACTTAAAACTGCCTGTGATCAGAAACCCTAAAGGGGAGAGTGTAGCTGAGTTTCTGGAAGCCAGATGTGTGTTGCATACTATAGAGGCAGCCTGGCGCCATGATGTGTTTCGGCATCATTTTTACATATTAAAGACTTGGGTAGGTTTCAAACTGTTTTCCTCATCAAAAGTGGTTCAAGTTGATTCACTTGCATGATCAGCAGCTAGACATCATTACTAAGACAGCTCTGGTGTTTAATGGTTCTATTAGAGAAATGCAAACTCATAAGACAACAAAGAAGACACTAGAGCTGTAACAGGCAAAATCCTCTATTCCTATTCTCTATCCTGCTAAATTCAGCTGCCTTTTTCATTTGTTTTCATTTGCTACTAATTTGTTACTGAATCAAAGGGGAACAAGGCTTGCCATCCTCCTTTGGGAGTCTAGTGCAGGATTGGCAAAGAGGCTGGATCAAACGGCAAGCAGTGAGGGGGTTGTATATGCATGATTTCCCCTCTGTCACTCACTGAACCAGCTAGGGATAAGGTAGGGCATAAGAGGAGGGAGATGATGTAAATGAAGTGATAAGGCATATAAAATAAAAACAAACACTTCCTATTCCCAGGACTTTGAATGGAACAAAAAAAATGAGAGGGGGGAAAGAAAACTTAACAAAAATGTGTTGAGGCAAAAGAACAGAGGATTCTAACTGAAATGAACTGTGGACGTGTGCAAGAATGTCTCACTTCCTGTCAGCAAACATGACTACAAAGTACTCTCTCATCTCTCTCGAACACACAAGCAGAAAGCATATGGGAAAACATTCTCGCACTGTAAAACACACACACATGCACACTAACACAGACTAAGAGACAAAACACATTATCAACCATATGCACATATCTGAGGCTGCCATATCAGCACCAACATATGTCCCATGCACTTTTAAATCAACTCAGTCCCTCACTTCACAAGCCCTCATTAGAGAGCAGTGTCCACCAAAGCCACTGTGTCACTTGAAAGTGATTATGCCAGTTGGCTCAGTTCCTAACGCCATCACTTTATTTCAGCCAATGAATTCCAACGAATCCTGCCAGCCGTAAAGTGGGTGCATGCGGAAAGTCATTAATGAAGGTGTGACATCTTTAAGCTCTTGTGGTGCCCACGGGGTTAACTCCCGTAGTTGAGACATGTCAATCCATCAGGGAGTCTCTAAACAACAACACCTGCAAGGAAATAGTCTGCTACCAGTAAAAGACACTTAGGACATGGCCACAGGGCATACAGGCCTGTCTAGGTGACAGACAGTAATGGTCAAAACGTGCTTACAGTGAGTAAGCACAATGAGCTGCAGCACTTGATGAACAATACAGTGACAGGCAAAGAAGAAGGTGTTTAATAGAGACATGGTCCTCTAGTCAGTTGAGAAATGAGACAAGCTACTCTTCAAAGAGAAGAGATTCAGCTGTCTAAAACATGACCTAAAATAGCTGCCTTCATTAAAATGCGTAAAATAGTTGAGTGTGCCAAAATAATTATACCTAAAGCAGTAAGAGTGTTAGTGCTAAGCGCCTTCACTCAAGACCTATGTGTGCAGAGGGCACGCTGAACAGATCCATGACAGGAATTTTAATCTACTCAGCTCGGTCAGTGTTCAGCCATTCACCTCTTTCTCAAACCAACGTTAAACCTTTTCACAGTAAACCGAGGCTGGTCACAAGCAAACTCTAACATGACATCATGCATCTCCTGAGGTCGTCTCCAAACTCTCAGCACACCTGGCGCGTGGACCCATTCACGTGCAAACCTTTCAAATACTTTAATTAAAATGCATGCGTGGAGTCATAAAAGCAGCATCAATCAAAATATGCTCTTTGTGCAGTGACGCGGATAATTAATATGCATGAATATAAGCTACCCAGAAACAGCTGCATAATTTCACATCATTTGCAGAGTTCGGAAACTTTGAGTCTGCATACAATTCTGATCCCCGCCTTAATAGATTCTGTGGGGCAAGTAGCAGCAGCATCCAGGTCCAAAGCAAAGATAACAGACTTGAAAGCCAGAATGCAAAATAAACCATACAAAAGACTAGAGCTAAGCTGATATTGTTTTGAGCTAATAACCTCGTGTTTGCTGAAGGCCAAGTGATGAATGAAGGTGTCTGGACAAGTAATGAAAACTGGGTGGAAGTGTCATTTGCAAAACACTCCTGGCTCCTATAGAAATGTTTTTATTTACTTCTTGTTTCTTCGTTTCTTAGCCCATGGAAACCATCATTATTTGACTGCAAGTGTCCTACTAGATACTTTACCAGCTTTTGTCGTCGTTACATGGAGCAGGATGTAGAATAACAGCGGTATTCTCCTGCGCATTCTCGTCCTTATTAAATTGTCCATCTTTGGAAGCGCAGACTCCCCTCTGCCTCCGCCGCCCGAACTTTATTCTACACAAGTTGAATTTGCAGGAGCTAAGCAGCCATGCGTAGAGAAAAGGAGAGAAGCCAGTCTGTACTTCCACTTGCTTGGATTGCTGAAGAACTTTTGTTGTGGGGTATCCTCTCAGTTTCGCTCTGTCCTACTCATTCAATTTCTCCCTCTCAGCATCACTCCCTCCCTCTGTTCTCCACCTCCTCCGCTTCTTCCCTCCCATAAGACGGTGTCCTGGGATGCATGGAACAGCGGTGCGTCCTCACAAAACCAGATCATCTGATAATTATTTTAGGAGATTCTGAGTGACACAAATAAAGCACGTTAAAAACTTCATACAAGTCACTAGTAACTATTTTTAACGTGCGCGATGACGTAAGAGAGTCAGTTATACACCATTATTAAGTGGTGTATAACTGACTCTTCACGATTCAACACGATTACAAAATAATCAACGTGATCAATACAATATACAATACAGATCCCAATCCAAATCTACACAAAGATAATATCAATGTTGTAGACTATGATATACCAGGACCACTAATTAAACTATACAGTATTAAAGTACTGTAATGTAAATATGTCACATGAGTCAAACTAGATCTAATCTACACAGAAGCGCATAACCAGAGGGCGTGGTGTCAGCTCAACATTTAGGCAAAGACAAGGATGCAAAATATACTGCATTTAATTCTCGGTATTTTGCCTCACTGTGAACATCACAGGATTTTGTTAAATAATTTATTGCTGGAGGATGTACTCAGGTTTGAACACATCAACAGGTAGCCACATCTCATCAGTATTAGATGACTGGCAAGTTTACAAGGTCTTTATTTCACCATCAATCTGCTCTCAGCCTAACCCTACTGCCGCAGTGTGTCTGGAGTGCTTACCCAAGCTAGAGCTCGACCATTAAGACTGAATCCCCTCAGGCTGAAGGTCACTGAGCGCTGTCCAAATGTGCAAAACTGGCCAGGTTCAGCATAGTTCAGGACATACACACCCATCCTAATAAAAACTTTGATTTATAGTCCAGACTTGTGAGACAGAAACATGCATGTTTGAGTGTCCGTCCATGTTGTAATAAACCTAAACAGAAAAATAATATACAATACCGTTAGGCATAAAGTTGGTAATCTTTTATATGTCAACAGTGCTGACAGAGTTGGGCAGAAATTAAAGCTGGTATCACACCACCTAGCTCCCAATACTGAAGAGGACATCTGTCCCAGTCACCTGCCAAAACTTAAGCATACAGTTCTGCTCACCTGAGAAGGCTGACAAAATATGCTCCTATCAGAAGCCTAATTAATTCAGGAAGCCTGTGGTATTCAGTTGAGACATGCTCTAAGATAAGAGTTGTGAAGAGCTTGTCTAATTGGAAAATTACCAAAGATAACATTTCCAGAGTCCAAGCTACAACAGGCCTTTGTAAAAAGGCTGAGCACTAGTGTGCAAATACATCCAGAGAATTGAGCCAAACCTTAATTTCCCAAGGGAGAAGAGTCTTAAACCACTGAAAGATGGAGAAACACACCCATTTAAAAGCTTTTTTTTTTATTTAAAGATGCTTCTCCACTTTAACTGTAACCAGAATCCAACTCTGATCCAGAAACAATTTAACATCAAAAATCATTGACCAAAAAGTTATTACACTGCCAAAAAGCTGTTAAACTGATTTGTGGTAAACATGTAAAGTAAAAATATTTACTCAAAACATTCTGGATTGTAAATAATAAAGAAGACAGTATATATCAAGTGTCAGCATCATTAAATATTAGGATTACATATCTGTAAAACATTAAAAAGTTATTAGAAATGACCAAAAAAAAAAGCCATGGTAGGAGTGATAGGAGATTTGAGAGAAACAATGAGATAAATGGAGAGATTGAGGTTGATCTGGTTGGTAAACAAAAGACCCCCTGACCTCCCATCGTTTCCCTTCTCAGTACCAGCTTATCCAGCCTGAGTCAGGACCACATTCCTAGCAGCTTTTAGCAGATAGTTACTAAGAGTCCAATGGGTAGTCTGAGCTCCAGGTGAGAAATATTTCCAGAGCATGTGCTATGTGCTTTTGTCCAATTACTGAATCTGTACAACTGACAGCTAATTCATTGTTTAAATCCACAGCATACAACAAAAGACAGTAAAATGCAGGTTTCTTCTGAATAATATCATTTTATTGAGAGTTAAATCTGATGTAAACCCAGAAACTTTAGTTTTCTACATGACCGATACTGTACATGGATCAATCAAGCCTGAGACGAAACGGATAAATTAAAATTATTACACGACATAACTTTAACATGCAGGAAAATTCCAATTAAAGTCAAAGTTGATCTACTTGTCTCAAGCCATTAGTTTATCAGCTTTCATTAACATGTTTGACTGATAATGATTAATGCGAGGTAAACAGATGCATTTTTCAAGTTGGTGTGGAAACATAAACGCTCCTTAGAAGTGTTTAAAATGGAGAAAAGAAAAGTTAATTCATACCGACAGCTTTTTAGCTACAAACATCCTAATTTATGCTATTTATGCTGTACGTGTATGGAATAGGGTTTAAAATTCATTGACAAGGTTTAGCATATTCAATCATTAAAAAATCCGTCATAG
>JAPQRQ010008813.1:0-39780 GCA_037367365.1 Apogon talboti
GCAGTGTTTATAGCAATCTTCAAAAATACACTGGGAAATATATATTATATGTAATTATATGTACAAGGAAAATGTGAGCATAAAAAAATATTTATGCTTGCAATTAAAGTCACAGAACTAGAAAATGAAACAGCGAAATTAATTTACCGACAGAATATAAAAGCTATGTACCTGAACTTGTAACAATATATGTAATAAATCATATTGGTAAAATAAATGAATACAGAAATATATACAATAAATATGTACAATTTAGCAAATAGTAAAATTTACTTCATTCATAACAAAGGGACACCTTTGTAATTAAAAAACATCCCTTCCACAACAGAGGTGCAACTCATAAGGGTCCCACCAAGACGACTCTTGCCACATGTTCAACACTACCCATTAAAACCTGGGGAAATTAATGAGCTTCCATTGGCACCCTCACAACAAAGGGATCTATAAAGCAGCCTTAATGTTCTCAGGGAAACTTTACTCTTCAGTAGTTCCCAATCAACCGGTAGCAGCAGATTTTGTTTTATTTCCCTTGTAACCTACAACCGGAGCTAAAATTGCTACTCACTGCAACTTTACATAAATGTTATCCTTGAGTGAAATTGTTTTTAGCTTATGCTTAATGAAAGATCTGTCAATAATTAACCATGTTGACTTGTACAAATCTAATTAATAATAAATGTACTGTATATCATTAAACAGCTGTGCAATGTGCATTCAAAAATCTATAAACATGAAAAAATATAGCCAGACAACATTTATTTGTTATTTATTCACAGTTAAAACTAACACAAGTGCTCAAATGGATCACATGAAAAACAAAACCCTCTCATGTTGTGGGCATTGATTTGTACTTTTCACCTGCTTGTATACAATTAAGAACACTTAGGAATCAAAGAGCGCAGAGGTTTGCAGAAAGGTATGAATTAGAACTTTATTTATGCAGATGCTTTGTTAATTTGCATAAAAAGCAATTCCACAGATGGGTTTATGGCAGTAATGACTGTTCCAGTCTGCAATAAAACATCTGCTTAATCACAACAGAGACAGTCAATGGCTGCTGTGAAAACAGGCTGTCCAAGTACATCTCAAAGAAAGTACTGAGGTGAAAAGCCAGTGTGGACAGGTTAGGAAAAAATAGTAAAGAGATTTGGGTGGGTGGGGGACGTGTTCAAAGCAGCGTTAGTTAAAAGAGACACACTTTTCCCAAACATTTTCTGGTCTTACTTTGAATGCTCTGATGTTGAGAAAAATACCCTTATCGTGCTGGCAGAACAATCCACTTACTGTGTCTAAGAGAAGAGAGAATTCTGTTCCAAGTCAAGCCAAGTCTTTGTCTATGTGTGCCAACTATTTTGAAAATATTCCACTTTGTGTCTTTTTAATCCATGAGAGCCACACACAGATACAAGCTTGTGAACAAACACACTTACACACATGCATACGTCCGCAAGCACCAACACATACACAAGGCAGTGTGGCTGCAAGGTCACTCCAAGTATTGATAAATCACCCAGCTGTGATTCCCTCCTGACAGCTCAAACTAACATCAAGCTGGATGGGGGAGAACAAAAGACCATCAAGCGGCCCTTTTCCTGACACTTTTATTCAATCACGGCCAGATTGCTTACGACAGCACCAGCAGCTGTTTCGTCTTCATCTTTCCCCATTTGATAAAGCGTGTCAAGTCATATTTCTGTAAGTACTTCACCTCACCCCATACTGTGCAGATCTGCAGCGATTCGGCATATGCACATTCCACATGAGGGGATCGTCAAATGGGTCAGGGAGTAATGACACCCCTCTGAAGGTCGCAGCACACTGGTGTGGGGGTGGGAGCAGGTTGGTGGGTGGAGGGTGAGTGTGTGTGTATATATGAGGGGTGGGTGGGTGTGTGTGGGGGGGGTGACGACAAAGCAACAAGCTGAAGGTCAAAGATAAGAACAGCAGCAGAGATATCTAAGATAGCCACCAGAAATTAAACAATGAGGGAAAGGCAGTAGGGCTTTGATTGTGTGATTGTGTTGTTTAAGAGAGGGGGGGGGCGTCGGTGCTTAGGATTGTTATTTTGGGATCCCCATCCTATTCGCGGCTCTTCTGTTGACCTTGTACCTCATGGGATGGAGGTCGGTGATAGGACAGAGAAATATCGCAGATGTCTATTGTTTGTTTGTGATCAGACATCAGCCCACACAGAAATGAGATTTTCCATTTCGCAACTGCCTTTGAATGTTTACATCTAGATTGCCTTTGCAGACCCCGTTTTCCTGTGCAAGTGTCTGATAACAATTACAGGTGTTTGAGTTTACTGTAGAGAGGATGAGTGCCATATTTGAAAGTAATAATCGCATCCAAGGACAAAATACTCAACATTTCCCAGATGCAACTGACTTTATTCAATAATTTAAGGTCATGATTCTTAAGAGTGCTATTATGTTAACAGTGTTAACAGCTTATTTTCTGGCCTTGTACTGACTATATCTAATGAAGAAGCTTTCAGATGCACACTTGTATATACACTTGTACCCACAATCGTTCTACTGCCTAGAAGCTTAAAAGTTACAAAGCCAAGTTTGTAAATAAAAGGAACACGCTTTTTTTGTGGGATGGAAAAATCACACACTAATTAGCAGTATTTTGTGTTGTAGTCTTTTGCTTGTTTTTCCCTGTCTACATAAAAAATGGTCATCTAACCTAAACAGAAATAGCTTTGCCTGACTGGACAATCTGGCATGTATCAGAGGAAACTCGGATCATTTATCATCACAACAAGAATCGTACACTGGAACCTATTCTGTAGCTCCTCTGTAACTGTGTCACCCGGAACATACAGTAACACAGCTGTTCATCTCACACACCTTATAGCACTTCATCTGAAATGTGTCTCAAGATGTCCTCCTCAGCATGTTCTTAAAAAACTTCCAATTCAGTTGCTATTTTGGCCTGTGTGAACGACTGATCCGTCTGTGGAAAAACAGACATGTAAATCAGGTGAAATGTAGGAGATGCTAGTATCAAAAAATGGGACAGCTCACTCCACTCAAACTTGGCCTGGCTCCCAGGAATGCAGTTAGCTAGCACACAATCACTGCCTATTCACAGTGGCACAGCTGCTGTGGACATATGTTCCCCACCAAAGGAGGAGGACATCAACCAGGCGCACCTTGAACAGGTTAGCAGATGAATGGCGTTCAGTCCTTTGACAGTCTGCCCTCGTCTCGTTGTATTTTCCCTTGCTCAACAAATAAGTTCTGGCCTAAACTTTTCTCATTCATTCATTTGTAACAAAACATGACAGTAACAATATTGTTTTGTGACTATATGCCAGATAAAGTAAACTAGTCACGGGGTTTAATTCTAGAAATAAATATCTGAAATCAGTAACATTGCGCTGTAATTTAAGGTATTTCAGGAGGACAATGAATCTTAAGGGACAGTAATGAGGAATGTTAATAGTAGAAGAGCATACAAAGACTTTTTTTACAGCCCTCAGCAAATGAATGTGAAAGAAAAGATTACATTTATTCATGGCTGTCTTTCATCAAGAAGCTTAAAACCCAAACTTCGAATGTAACCCCAAATTATATGCATATTGAGCTGACCTCTATCACCCTCTTTCTTAAAGCCATAGAGGAGGTGCGATATGCAAAAACCCACAGATCCTTCAGCTCATCATTTAGACGGTTTCAGCACTTTTGGTTTTCCAGCCAACTAAAGGTGATCACGTTAGCCACTAATAGATAAAGAAGAGGCTCCTCTATTAGCATGGAGGTCATACATGTGATGTATAAAAAATTCCCAAACACTGCTGTCATTTCAGTCAGAAAAAAAAAACAAAACAATGTGACTTACACTTCAAGCTCACTTGATGCAGTGTCAAACACAGTATGAAATAGAGGGAGCGCTAGATACGCCGCATCTCTATACTTACATTATCCACTGTTACGGTTTTGTCACGCATCTCTACTATCTCTATGACCTGTTAGCTTTAGTGAAGTGCGCTGAGGCCAAAGGAGCATGTGGAGGTTGTTCACCCAACCCAAAGGGCCATTTACAGGGGAGAGACCCCGGAGCTGAGCGGCAGCAGCCCTCTAATGACTCTATCAGCTTCACTGATGGGAGCAAATGGCACCAGGAGATTTCAACACATTCCCTGAGCATGCATTACATTTGCTCTCCTTATTTCCGTTATTGTGTTGTAATGGTAGTACATAACTATGCATGTAAGAACACGGTGTCAGATTTGAAAACAGCACCCGTGCAATATGTGATTTTTTTTGTTTATTTTCGGAAATGATCAGTAAAAAACAAAGACATATGCTGGTTTTACTCAAGAGAATAAATAGAGTATGATGCCATTGCTATCTTAAGGTTCTGACACATTTCCAAGCGGTTTGTCGGCACAAATGAAGCCTTGGTATAATCATAATTATTGTAATTTCCAAGGGAAACAGGCTTGATCTTGCACCTTACTCCAACAATTACAGGAAACTATGTATAAGATAAAAACAGACTATGTGCTTTCCTTTGTGAGGGATGGTGCAAAGTCACAGGAGTATTCATTAAGGCCTTTTTGTGTCCTGTTTGAAATAGTGCTGTTAAAGCCTTTAGCTGTGGGCATCTCTGTGGAAGAAATATAATGATCCTCCAATTAGAGACAGAATCATGAGACCTGTTTATTAGTCCTAATTCATCTCCTCATTGTGCTGAGCATATCAAATACCACAGAGGAAAAAAAAATCAACAATTTGCAAACCATAATTACAGATCTATTAATAGTTTCACAACAATGACAAGCATAGCTATTCACATCATTTTCTACTGTCAAGAACAATACCGCAGCACTGTCAATGTATCCATTAAAGCCTGCATTTATACCAGCGCAGTGACATCTTGCATTTCCAAGATGACTCTGAAGCTCTACAGATAAATTACACTTTTTCATTAACAAGAAAGGTTTTGGTATTATTAATTCTAAATGGATTTTCAGACACCTCTCTACATTTGTAGCTTATCATAGAAAAGCAGGCTTTTGCAAGAGTAAAGGTATTTTCAATTAAGGACAAAGAAGAAAAGACTGCAATGTATTGTTGAGATTCCTTCTGCGGGCGCGTTATGAACGTGTGGTATGGGATACTATGTGGTGTCCTATATCACACTAGAAAACCTAATACCTAACTGGAAACAAACAGTTTATCTTGCCAATTTGAGTTTTTTAATCATTTTCATTTATTTATCTTGTCAGTGAATGCAGTATTAAATTTGCCATCATCATTATTAGGTCCACAGTATTGCATCAATACAAAATTATAGTAACATCTATGAAATATCGATGTAACTCTCAGATGACCACTTCAAAAAGATAACAAATGCACATAAAACATTCTCAGATGGCGTCTGAAGTCTTAACATAGAAATGGTCTAATTAGCCCGATTTTACTATTTGACAGTTAAGGATTTCTACAGTAATTAAGTTTATTTTGCGAAATGACACAGAAATGCCCAATTTCCACTATCTTTACATGGTAGTAGGACTATAAAATTATTCTTAACTTGACTCGTGCTCAGATCAAATTTCCTATCAAATCACAAATCTGGAAGGGAATCTGAATTTTGGCAATACCTAATGTCTTGTCCTGACTCCTCTTTAGTAAAATGTCCTTTATTTGTGATTAAGCTGCATTATAAATGATAAACTTTTGAGTTCTATAATAATTATAAACTTTTGAGTGTAGACAGTATTATCACTGTCGGTAGGTAAATCAGTTTAGTAGTTTTCTAAACCCAAAACAGACATACAAATGGTAAGAAAAAACCTCAGCACCTTATGTAAGTGTCAAGGCAGTGAAAAGTCATAAAACACCCCATTTCCCCTAGTATTAGGATATATAAGATACAGGAATGCTTAGCTCCTGGCTTAAAACATAATAATACACATTTAAAGCAAGAAAACAGTAATGTTATTGCCAGTGTAAATGGTAATGTTAACAGTCTTAAACACTGTCCACAGTAACATGGATATTTCTCTAAACAGATATTTGCTCTCTTGTTTTTTCTTTTCTTTTTCTATACAAACTCTATAATACAAACATATGAAAAATGACAAACTGGTACAAAAACTTGAATAAACCATTTTTTGTATCAGACGTAAAAGAGGACACCAAAGATAATAGTGTCTGTAGCAGATGCAGAGGCTTTAATCTGTCATGAATTTAAGCAGAAACAAGTTCACTTCTAAACTTCAGTTACCTTAAGTGTTGGTTCTTGTTGTCCAAGTGTATTCTTTACATTACATGGATTTTGCTGTAATGCCGGTTCGTCTCCCAAAGGTGTCTGTGCTGACCTCGATCTAATGCAGGTCATACACCGATTTATACACCTGGATTGGATGTTTCGGGTGCAGCTTCATTACACAAAGCAATAATAGACGTGAACAAAATGGGATGTGATGTCATTGTTTTCCAATCCCCCTTGTTTTCCATGTCCGCACAGATACACACCAACTGGAGTTTTTAAAGATCTCAGTTTTTGTGACATAAAACACAGTTTACATGAGTTTATGCATTAGTATTGACTTAATCATCAATTATAATCATAATCATTATTAATGATTACCTGCTGGTGGTCAGAGCCATCTTCCAGGGGTCAGGCGTGAGCTAATGCTAAATGCTAGCTTACAGACGTGATAATATGGTAAACTTCATCAAATACTGAGTGATAAAGTCATTTTAACACTTGTGGGAATTATCTACCACAACTACAGTTACAGTGTCTGTGAAGAAAAAAATTGTTTTATTTAATAAATAGGAAACCAAGAAAGCTTGACCCAGCCTATCAATCAAAGCCCATTGAAGCACACATGGAGATCTTATTAATGGAGCTACGGATCACTTATGGAGGGTCCAAATACAATGACTGAGCCCAGAATGAATCCTGGAAAAAATGACTGACTATTGAGGAAAAACATGAGCTACACAAACACACTAGGGCCAATACTGATTCTGAAATAAAAAATGTCAATTTATCTGATAACGGATGTTGATGTCATTTTATGTTGTGTTTTTTAGTTTTTGTTATTGTTTATCCCTACATATTGTGCCAGAAAAATAAAGAAATCTCCATTCTATATATTAAAAATATGGCATCTAAACTGTTTTAAACTTTTTCAGGTATTCATCATATTCACAACCTTTTTTTTTTTTTTTTACCTGATACAAGTCAATGCAAACACCACAAATATTGGAAATTAACATCACATTACATCATACCAATGTTTGTATAAATCATAATGTGTTCTTTTGTTTGTTTTTTCCCTCTTTATTTTATTTTCTCTTTCCAAATTCTAACCCAACCTAACACCAATTCCAATGCACTTAAAAATGAATCCCATCTCATGAGACAAAAATTACATTATACATCATGTGACACTCATGACCAGTGTGAGGTATGTGAGTTGGGAGTGAGAATGTGATAAATATCTGCAAAATATGCCTATAGCCAATATTTCGGCACATATTGGACATATCAGCAAAATATTGGTAGATATGTGTGCATTCCTACAAATAAAGGTAACAATGGGAGAGTTTTGTGACACAATGTTTTGCTGAGTTTTCTGAAGATGAGATGCACAGATAATGTCACATGTTTGTTGGACAAATAATGTTTATGTCATATAAAACCACTCATCATAATGATTATAAATCCTACATATTCTACTCATTGCTATTATCCTCATTTGTTTATTAAAGCAGTTTACACCATTATTGTTTCCATTTTCTTTAACACGCTTATATTCATGGTCACAGTGTGTATTGTGCTGTAGCATGAACTAAAGTTCCTTAAAGCTGCAGTGCTCTGATAGCTTTTTATCGCCACTGGGCTAAAGATCTCTAATTACCTTTCAGTGTATTGTAATTTAATTGGACTGAGAGGACACCAGACCGCTGCATCTACTACTTACCTGTTTTCAACTGTAGAAAATGTACTCTGATGCAGTTTTTTGCCTCTTCACAGGCGTTCTGAGACAGGTAGGGGGGGGTTAAATACTTGACTGACAGCTGTAATTACCAATCGTTGATCAGATTCTGTCAGATCGGACCTGGACACGATTCTACTGCTCTATTCTTAACACAGAAGCTCGGAAAAGCAGCTTGATGCTTTCATAACAGAATGGAACCACATCAAATCATCTACATTGATTTAGTTGATTCATTTGGGACAGAGAACTACTGAAGGACATTGTGTATTTTCAGATTCTGATGTTATTTTCCCTGTGATTTTGGCTTCTTCTGCTTCAAGTTAATTAAAAGAGTAGAGTATACTTGAACAAAGTAGCTTGTCAGTAAATTCCATCAGCTCCTTGAGGTTCGACACTTTTGGCAAAATGCTCTGACACCCATAAATAACAGAACCACAAGAAAATTAAAACTCAACATCTGATAAAAGTCTTTAACACTTATTACCTTGAGACAGAAAACCTTCAAAGAGGAGCAGTGATTTAATGCACAATGCAGATTTGACAAAACTCCAACCACAACCTTAGCTGTCATGTTGTATTACGTAACTGAGGTAAAAGTGGAATGACACAATGAGCTCTGTGAGAACTAGAAGCCCATTTCATTGTATTATCAACTGGTGCGCAGTGTTTCAATGTGTGTGCATTGTTTTACTTCTTAAATCTTGATTCGCTCAATAATATATTCTTATCTGTATCTGTATTTATTTTTTAAATTTTTTTCTGCACCTGATACACTTACCGATTGCACAGAGTACTCGCTTTATTTTATACATATTTATTTTTCCTTTCTTAGTGTACAGTTTTATTTCCTTTATTTCCTTTTAGTTTAGTTTAAATTGTTTTAATTGTACAGTTCATTCCCTATAAATTTCATTTTTGTTTAATTTAGTAGTTTATGTTAGTCGTGTGAAGAGAACTCGCTAAGTAAGAATTTCATTACACAGTACTGCTGTGTATATAACAATAAACTTCTTGAATCTTGAAGAAGCCTTCTGTGTTTTTTTCTGTTTATTTTTTTATTCAGTCAGTTTGGCTACACTCAGTACATGTGCTGTAAATTTCAAGGGTAGGAATTAACATATTAACTTGAATATTTACTCATTATTTATATGTAAAAATGTGAGATGCTTTACTTGATGCTTACTTGAGTATATGGTTTTTACTTTTATTTCATAGATTTATACATTTAATCAGATATTTACCACACTTCAGTTATGGAACAGCTTACTGGTCACAGTGATTCACTTGTTTGTGAGACAAAAATTACGATACACTGTTGTCCATAAAGTTGGAATAATTTTATTGACAGACACATTACTGTTTTTACTCGTATTTATACACATCAGTAATCACCTTTGGCAAGGTACAATGATTACATAGTGAGTCCCAGTTACACTTTATCTATCAAGAATCAATCAGACAATAACATTTTATTTATATAGTGTCAAATCATAATAAAAGATATCTCGTGACACTTTTAGTCTGGTTAGTTTAGTGTAGACCAGACTCTTGATAAAGACACCCAACAGAACCCTCCAGGAGCAAACAACTTGGTGACAGTGGTGAGGAAAAACTTCCTTTTAACAGGCAGAAACCTGGAGCAGACTAAGGCTTGGGACTAGTTGGGGTTAAAGAGAGAGGGGTAGAGGAAGAGAAAGAGAGAGAGAGATGGGAGAGAGTGTGGTGGTGGGGCACAGCAAAATCACAATGTCACAGTCATTTCATGGGAAGAGATAAAAAAAATATTTTATTCCAACTTCAGCAACATTATAAAGCAGTACATGGAAACTATTATATTTATACAATTGGAAGATTTCACTGTGTACTAACTACACACTCTACCATTGGGATATTTATATGTGTTTTTTTTTTTTTAATCTCATAACAAACTCCTCACAGATCTGTCCAGCAGACATTATAGTCCTTATTCCCTTCTGTTGGTTGTGGTTAGTGTCAGATTTTACCAAAAATCTTTACAATAATTAAAGACAGAGGTAGTTACTTTTGGTTCACTAACCTTTTCCATAAGTTTCTTCAACCAGCATTTGCTCTGTTCCCATTATTCATACTTTTCCAATAATGACACAATAATTTTTTTTATCTATTTTTTTCTTAATCTATTATTCTAATGGATTTTAATAGAGTACAAAAGTATCTGAAATATTAAGCACTAGTCTGAGTTAAAGGTTTTTGATGCCATGTTTATTTTATTAGGAAGCTTAGTTTGAATTAGGTTTTGCAGTGGCATTTTTATAGTTTTACAGCATAGTGTGATAGTAAAAGTAAATTATTAATTAGCAAGGTTAATTATTCTTATTAACTCTCACAGTGTAGCCACTATAAATGTTTTAGGGTAAATATGAGCAAATGGACGGTGATAAAGAGAATCTGTGTGTTCTCCAGACGTCTGAGTCAGACAGGCTGAGGCCCTGCTGTCTGTTGGGACAGGGCAGCTCTACTTTGGACAAATTAATCTCCAGTAAAGATGACTTAGATCAACTTTGAAAAACACTAAGATGAAAACCCATAAAATGATTACGAACGGCGGCCAGAATGACAAGTATTATCAACAAAAATTAATCAGGTGCATCTTTTCATGAACTCAATTAATAATGTGCAACAACGGGGTCTTTTTTCCCTGGAATGAAAATTAATTAGCAGGGGAAGGTCACTCGGAGATGCTGACATCACTCATCAGGCCGCTGTGGCAGTTCTAATTATTTGTCTTCCAGGCTTGGCTGATCAAAAATTATTGCCATACCTGAGCAACATTTAGAAAAAAAGCTTTGTTTAAAGCGCTTTTAATTAGACCTGCTATTTGATTAATGCCGTGTAAGCGCTCAGGATCGGCCCTCTTATCAGCATTTCTGACAAGTTTGCTGGGTATTGTTGTGTGAAAGACGTTTTACTGACGCTAACCGACTGTTTAGTATCTAATTCGTTCACTTTACTTGCAATTAAAAAGCTATTTACTGTGAGAGCACTTGTTGATATTAATATAGATGTTGTAAACTTTGACAAAGCACTCGGTATCGATACTTGAATTAAACGTAGCATTAAGCGATAGTAAGTAAATAAAAAAGCATTATGTGAAAAACAGCTGTTAAAAGATAGGGGCTACTAACACAAGCTGCAGGATCACCATACTAACAAAGCACTGCTGGTGAACTGTGAGCAAGTCTAGCTCTAAGGTCCCAGAATTTATTGCGTTTTTGTCAGCTATAATTAATAAGAAAAGACAAAGGTCACGCTAAGCCAACATGATTACCTAACCTCTGGCTGATAACGTATCTGGCTGCTATTGGGCCGCTTGGTTCTACAGAAGACACGCTACCAAGTGGCGTTATGATCGAGGCTTTATCAAGTCCATGCGTTTCTGCGGAGCTATTGTGTTGACTCGTTGCCTGAACTATCTTCAACCTTTACTACATCAATTCACATTACCTGCAAATTAGCAAAGTTCTACTTTCAAGCTCACAGTACATTTGATCCAAATAGACTCTAAATGCCATTTCTGTTCCTATTAACCTACGGATCTGTGTGGCAGATATTTTCATGAGGTTGCTGGGGAAAAAACACGAGGCTAATGGCTTGGTTGTGACAGCGCTATTCATGATGATTTATGATTCTGTGTTTAAGTTGATTACTCCACTGCTGACTCGGAATACTATTTCAATTAGTGCACTGAAGGTCACTCCACGAAATCCCTCCATAATCTATTCCTATTAACACTAATGCGCCTAGTATCCATATCTGTTCACCCTTGTTGATTCAAATCATCCCCACTCCTAACGGCCAGCTTGTTTACCAGTTTACTGGTTCGGACGTATCCTAGATGGTAATTTTCTCTCCTCCGTGTATCATTAATGTCTTCAGTCTTGACACATGGCTAGGAGGGACATCTCAATAGAGCTTGGGTGCATTTTTATAGCTTTTATTATTTCTAATTTGTTTTACAGATCAAGTGATATTTATGCTGAATGAAATTGATCCTGAAAGCCCTATAGGCAAACGTGGTAATATTGTGAGGTTAGACAGCAACAACCTCCTATTACTTGTCATCATGAGAACCAAAATAGCCTCGGTGTGATCAAAATTTTAGAGGTCTAAATTAATTTTACATCACTTTCATTCATACTCCCACTCACCCATGCAGAGGAGGAAATTAGCTACCTGTATTTAATCTAATATGTTCCCACTGTAAGCGCTGGTGGACATGATAGACTTAATCAGTTCACACTGAATCAAAAAGCTCACCAGACAGTACTTAGTGATGAACAATGCATTAAGTTTCAACGACAGACTTTCAGTTTATCACCCAGAATTCAGGCCTACTTTCTCTTCCCCAAATACTTACCCTGAACATAAAAATAACCTAAAAAGAAACTGGGTGATTTAGTTTCTCAGGTTTTCATTCGATTCAAGAATTGCCAACTAATTTGCCAAAAAAAATGTATTGCTTATTTGGCAATTAAAAATGAAAGATCTTTGATGGTCTCATCACACATGGTGTTTCATACAAACAAAATAAATGTATAGTGTAAAAAAGGTTAAAACTTTAAGAGTTCTTATCAACCACAACAGGCCTCTAGGCCCGAGGACAGGAAACATCCTTTTTTTGAGGGAAGGGTAAAAGTGCTGACATTGTCACCAGTTGATGAGACTCTATCCAAAGGATAGGTGAAAACACTTGGGCACAGTGACATCAATTTTCAAGATGATTTAACTCCATGCTCCTGGGTTGGAGGAAAGAAACTTCAGACCCCTGATTTACCTCTGATGACAGCAACGCGGCCTCCGAAACAATGTTTCCAAGGCTACTAGCGAATGACGAGTGGTCACGTCTGTACAGCTGTCCCCATTGGTTTGATTTATGTGACCGGGATCCAATAAAAATGGCAATCAAATCAACCCAGCCACTTTACAGGTAGAGGGCTGTCTGATTGAGTTGTCGAAGGCATGGCTGAGGCTCAGAATGATTATGCGAGGAAACGGAGAGGGGTCCATCTTTCCGCACCCAACAAGGACACCATACATCTCCCCATGCAGCTTTCCTACTCCACTGTGAAATGTATCCAAAATAACTGCACACCTACTGCTTGCCTGCCTCCCCTCTCTGAAGGTTATTTGTCGTCTGAAGGACTCTCCCTGTCAGAGTATGATGAATACCATGTACACAGACAAGAGCAGCGTCAGGTCCAGGATTAGCCGGAAAAATCACTGATCTGTGAATAACCTAAAAAAGAGGAGCTGAAGATTAGCAATGATGCTTTTAGGAATGATCCATCAAACTCAACTACCTCAGTCACTCAAATGAATCATCTCACTTGATTCTTTAACCCAGGCGAAGTACGAGTGACTGCTGCGCTGCCTGCAGGTCACAGAGATCATTTTGAGGATGTTTATTAAATCAGTGCTATCAATTTTCTTACTGATCATCTTTTATCTGTCCTGTCCTTGGGGATGAGTCAAGCACACAATGATGTTAAAGGTTGTGGTATTCAACTTATGGCTTTCCCATTCAACCTCTAGAGCTGTTCTGGTAATATTGAATTACAGCCATTGCCATAACATACAAATTGATACCTGAAATATGCCCCATATTGAGAAAGCCTGTCACTTTAGTTAACTCCCCGCTGTTAACAGAGCTACTGTACAATGTAGAACAAAAAATGAGCAAACAATTATCCTGTGAACTATTTGCTTTGGCTTTGAACTAATGACAACTTAGGCAGCCCTGTTTACTGTCATGAGGAAGCACACATTCAGGAAGTAAATTGGATCAAAGTACAAGCAGCTGCTTAAGTACTTACTCGCTTCGATAAGCAGAGTGAAATCACCATCATTGTTGCATTAGAGTGACTTGCTTCAGTCACCGCCAGGAAAGCAGACAGGAAGAGGAGAGGGGAGCTGATAGTGTACAAGCTCCATGTGTCATGAAGGAGCTGCTGGCTAATAGCCAGGCGTAAAGAAAACAATTGAACACAACTGTGGTCTTTTTGTGCTGGAAACACAATCACCTTGTTGAAGAGAAGAATGTGCTGCACAACAGGTATTAACACATCCTCTGGAATAATAGTCAACCACATGGAATTCAACCAAATCACTCTTTAAAACACAACATAGGTACAAACAAATCCTTTGTGTTAATGTTTATCTTAATGCTTCACACAAAAGTGGATCTTCACAAAAGTTCACATAGTACAACTTATAAACAATGTTATAAAAAGAAAACAGCAAAACAGATACAAACAGAGACTTTTTCTGTTTAGGGTCGGGGCAGAATGAAAACTGGAAATCTGTGATCCAAAGGATCCAAAATGACATCATCTTAAGTTTCCACTGAACTCTGAAGACCTCTCCTTTCCAACAACGAAGAGACAAGGAAAGTTCAAGGATTGAGCAAGTCAGTTGGACTAACATGCCATGGAACAGGAAATAGCCATTCATTGATTTTGTGTGTGTCCAGAAAGATCAATTTTATTCTTCCTTTGTTTTCAGACTACAATGCACTAAAGCTCCTGCAGCAGCAGGATGTGTTTCGTACAAGCACGGTCCAAATGAAGCTATAAATCAAGTGTTGGAGCAGAAACACATAATGTCATCCCCCATAGACCACGTACTGTACAATACCTCACCTCAAACTCCTTTATTCTGCTTTCATACTGTCTGTACAAACAGGCTGACAATGTCCGACAATCCAATTAATATCACTGTCAGAATATCAAAACAAGGGCTGTGGAAACTGATCAGCAAAGGTAACACCGCATAGATATATTTTATTTTGTATAATAGTCATGTTTTTATTGGAAACCCATTAAAGAAGTTAGTCGTGGCAGAGTATGTTGTAATACATTTTACTCCTTTATGATGCCTCTTATCTGGTTTAACATTGCTCGGTTGTTATGCAGTTTGCTGATTAAGTTTGTGTGGGCATGTGCACACGTGCGTGTGTGCATAAACTGACACTTCTTTAATTGTATTGCACTTGTGCTATCTGCTGCTGGAGTTAACTCGTAAAAGTGAAGTCTCAAGCAGATTCCCAGCGTCTGCCTATTTAAGATTCATAGAAAAGACCATCCACCCCAATCAATATCTACTTGAGATTTAAGTTGCATTATGTGTCCCCTTCACAGGCATGATTTAAAACATCAGCACAAAGTATTCTTAATTTTATTGCCTGCCGTAAATTAAAATTAATGATGCTGACATCCACAATTAACAATGAAAAATGCAGATTCTTATAATTACTTTAGCTGTAATATTGTTTTCAGCCCAGGCTCAAGGTGCTCCTCATATGCTCCTCAACATTCAGTAAAACACAAAAAGACAGCTTCATTACATTTTATTTGCTATAGGAAACAAAAAAAAAGGGTCTAACAAAAATCCACAGCTCATTTGGGAATATCTCGCCATGCATAATTAAGCAAATTTGATTGGAATTAAGCATGACTTCTTTTGGTTGGGTTTTAATGAATGCAAATCAGGCATCTACATCCCTAAGATTAATTTCAGCCAATTAAAAAACAAAGCTTGTTGGAAAGTGTAAAAGTGTTCAAAGCAGGGCAGCAAAGCACTTTCTCTCTCCCTCTACCATTCCCTCTCTCTCCTCATCTCATCTTCATAACTTGCACTCAGGAGAATCCCCCCTCAACTTTGATCATTAGCATGAAGTTACAGCCAAACAGTATGAATTCAAATGTGGCAGAAATGTACTACCCACATCCTTATGGCTTTTTAATCTCAAAGTTGCGCCCCATAATGCTTTCTTTACATAATTATTATTTAGTTATTTCTGTGTGTCACAGGGCAAATCTGCATTAATGAGAGAGTATATAATATATGACTCAAAAATGCTCAAACATTGGTAATATGTGTTAATTTTTGCATGGAGGTGCAAAGACGGGGTTTGGACCGTTACATACGTCATTGTTCTGGGTTTTGACAGGACAAAATATCACAATTATTCTGCATTAGTTTTCCCAGAATAATGTTGGCGCAACCTGAAATCAACCTTTATCAGTGTTCAAGAGCGTTCAATCCATCTGACTTAAGCACTCAGGAGATCTCATCGTGGTATTTTCCATGTGAAGGCACCAATGCACACCAGACCAGTGACAAATAACGCAGCTCACACCAATAACAAATGTCAGTGCCAGGCAGTGTCTATGGCTTATGTAGGTGTTAGTCTCATTATGACAACCTTACATTACCCTCCATCTTAAACGCGGTGCTGTTTTTGCACCTATCAATTCAGCGCACGAGAGCACTGAGTAAATCCTGATTATTTGGAGAGTCAGACGTAAACGCTAATGATTGAGGGCAAGCAGGCACCTTCGGGCTAATGCTAATCTGCCTGCACATTGCTCGTGGAACGCAGTGTACATTGATTTGATCTCTCACATCAAAAGACAAACAGTAGTGCAAGTCAGCACTTCCCCAGTCAATGTCATTCCTTGAAGTGATCCCCCAACACGTGCATCTTTCTGGGCCTGGGGAGGGAGGGAGGAAGGGAGGAAGGGAAGGGAGGGAGGGAATAGAGTATTAGGCAATCAAATCTATTGGCATTTCTTTAAAGGAGATTCATGGTGGGAGGAAAGAGGAAAAGTGAGGAAAAGTGTTTCCCCGTTCACCTGCTAGTCAGAGCCAGTTCAGAGAGGCTTGCTGTGTTTAGATTGCATTAATCCCTCTGTCTCTACCTGTTACAGAGCTTTCATTAATGTTGTCTTTTAACATCAAGTCTCCTGCAGAGTAGGGAATAAGTTGAGAGTGCTCAGAACTCTGCAGAAAGTTCAAAGCGCCGCAAGAAACCCTTTATGTGTTCCCTTAATCATTCAAAAGCCCATCCTAGTATGCCACTTGCGTAGCTTCTCCATATGACGAGAAGAATTAATATTTGGCCTCTGATGCATTCTTTTTGAAAGAATAAAGGAATGTGAAGGAAAAGCATTATCTATTCAAGGAGCGCAGGGAATACTCTGACTGTGTCTCAGTTCTGTTGTAGCTGCTGCGTCTCATTTTGTCTGTTGCAGATCACAGGGCTGCAGAAGTACGTTTCGGAGGGAGAATGGAGAGTGGGAAATTGTACTGTTTTATTAGAACCCTGTGGGAGAGTTTTGTAGAGGCAAGCATGCCATTGAGCCCATTTGCATCATGCTAGCAGTGAATAGATATGATAATATTGTGATACTCTGGAAATCACTCCTACAAAAGTGCTATGATATTTCTATGATATTTCTGTGGTGGCTGGTGGAGCCCCTCTTTAAATCTGACAGATAAGTGTAATCGGCACATAAACATCTTTCTTTCTTTCTTTCTTTCTTTCTTTCTTTCTTTCTTTCTTTCTTTCTTTTTTCTCTCTTTCTTTCAACAACAAAAAAACCCCACACCAACTATGCACTGTCAGTCTACTGTGAAAAAAACAAAACCGAATATATCATTTGTTCTGTTTCACTTGTATTTAGTATTTTACCATTGTTACTCCTCTCCTGGTTTAATACATTAACTCTGATGCCTTAGGCTTTTCATTTCATTCAGTAAACCCACATTGCTATAGACTTGGCCTTATGCTTACTTTATGCACCAAGGACCACACATTCAAGTTCACTAGAGCAGACCTACGCGCCTTTTGAAGCATTTGGGCCGCATTATTATGAAAGTATAGTGTTCATACATTTGTAACTGCAATTGCAACTCAGCCATCAGTGCAAAATTTGCTATTCTAAGTTTCCTGAATGCACTGAGACAGAGAAAGAGGGGAGAAATGTGTACCCTTTATTTTCACACATAATAACACAACAGAGAATATTATTCGGGGATAAAAACAGTGAAAGCCTATTCAGTGCATTTGTTTCAGACTGTCCTACTAAAAAGTGAGAACAGGAATAATTTGCACAAAGCCTTTAAACATTCTATGCATTCATTGGTGGCCTTAAAAAGCATTTAATTAATTTTCATTAAATTGCTTTGAAATAGTTGAAAAGAGGCTAGTGTAGAAAAAGTCTGCTAGGTGTAGGGCTAAATTGTGGGGAGTGAAGAGATGTTACTGAGAGATGGGAAGCCCAAGGGACAAGCAAGAGGACAATGCTGTCTCTTGGGAGAATTTTATGCTGCTGAAGTGAATTTGAATACATAAAGGAGAACTCGGGTAGAAAGGAAAGGGGGGTACAACATAGCCTGTGTTCTCCTGGTCCCTTGTGTGGGAAAAGCAGTAGATTACCCTGGGTTTCTTTCCTCTCTGGCCCTATTCTCAATTACTAATTTGAATTTTAAGGTCTACAATTGCTCAAAAATGTCATGTTTTACCTCCACATGTGATTCTGTTGCTCTTCAGAGCTAGTTAATGTATTTCTAAATAAAGTATCCATTTCCATTGCACAAATCAGGTGCATTGCAGTAAAAGCGTTGCACTGATTTATTGCTTAAACCAAAAAAATAAAGTTAAGTTGCTCCCTAGTTAGTTAGTTCTACCTGCCAGCTAGGATTCTGAAAACCTCAGCAGATTTCCATAAAAATTTGGAGGACAGACAGGCTTTAGGCCAAGGAGGGATGATCTGATTCAAGCAGTGCTCTTTATTTGAGGATATTTTTTTCCCTTTTTTTTTTTTTTTTGAAACAGCGCTGCCTTATTGTAAAAAAAAAAAAAAAATAACATAGAGGCAATTTAAATTCTTAAAGGATTTGAGTTCATAAAACCACTCAAAGTTTTACTCATAACACTATCTGAGGAGTACAGTGATTAATTCAGTGAAAGAAAAAAAAAAAACGCGAAACACGAAAACACCATATCAGAACGTAAAAAAAACAAGAATGCAACATATTGATATCAGCACATTTTCCTGCTGAAGCGGCCAACGCCCTGCACATTCTCCCTTCTTAGTTTTCCTGTTTGGTCTGCCCTCTTTACTTTGTCCCTTATCTGAGCATCATTCATTCCTCCTCCGTGATCCTGCACTTGGCTGTGGTCTACGTGGCTTGGCACCCTCCCATTCCTCTCTATCCCACTAAAGACACTGCTCTGCACTGTTCTTTGTTTTCATTTAAAAGCAGAGGAGTTGGGGTGTTGGGAACATGTTACTTGTTGATATGCAGCAGCTTCACGTGTGCCCTTATTGTCAGATCTGCTGTGCAGTTTGCAAAAATGTGACCTCAGCACCCCAGTTGGTAAAATAAAGAAGTGTTTAATTTAGATTACATGCACAAAAACTGTTCTTCATTTCAAATTTGAACCAATATGAGTATTTCTGTGTTCATAAAACCATAAACCATAGTAAATAAATAATTGTTTAATTTAATAATTCCATTACACATTAAGGTTGAGTAGCACATCTCTTTACTGAGGTTGTGTGGCAGCAGAATACAGTACCAAACTATCATTTTACTCTTGGAGAACTTTGTCTTAATTTTGGGTTCCATGACCTGAAAACACACAAGACATATGCATGAGGCATTTAATGTTATCACACAAGGAGCGTGAGGCAGATCACTGTTGATTAGGTCTGTATTCCTGTAGAGGTCACTGTTGTGTGGTGCCATTGTGGCAGATTGTGGGATACTATCTGCATCCCAAAACCTTTTTTTTTTTTTTTCTCTCGGTGATGTCTGCAAGTACAGTGACATTGAAAGAGACAGAATGCGAGCAAAAGAGGGATTACAAAGTTAATTTTGTTTACAAGGCATAGTGAGGAGTACAAACAGCATTTAATATAAAAGGAAAAAAAATCTTTGCTTAATCTGTACAAAGACAAACATTTGTTTTTTCTTTTTATTGGAGTGTTAATCATACTGTAGCAGTGGTAAGTTAATTTGGATGAAATAATGAATCTTATGTATGAATGTCTGAAGGCATCTTAGCATTGTGAGATTATTTTCTGTCTTAAAGAAGCACATTATGTTAATCACAAAATCCCCACATTTGTGAATCTTGACGACGATTGTAGTGGGCAATTATAAGTGGGTTTTATTACCAAAGAACACAAATTAGATAGTATGAATGGGTTCATCCCAAGCATTTGTATGTGCCATTTAACTCTGAAATCCTTGTTTATTAAACTCCAATTGCACATATGAATCAACTCTTTGGCATTAATCATCAAGTACAAGGGCCCAGATGGTACAGTCTTAGCTAAGCTTGAATTAACACGTAACACTGAATAGCTACTGCATCAAGATCCTCTCAAGGACCTTTGAAGAATGACATGAATAATCATTGTTGTTGGATACATAGTTTATTAAGCCAGCAGAGCATAGTGACCTACTGCAAACTATGAGATATTATAGCACACGGTGCTACTCTGTCAAGACCTTTCTATGTATTATCTCTTGGACACTAAAATGAAGAATAACTTGCTGAACAAATTCATAAGAAAAATAATCAGTATCATATCATGTACCAAAATACAGTCAAGGACATGACCATTGTGACTTACTAATAATGGTTACAGGTCACTGCTTCCTCCCATAATTAAATTTCCTTAGATATATTAATTTTCGTCTTGTCTTTTGACGTTCATGTAAAGATTCTCAATATGGTGGATGGTATTAATAATGATACTTACTTTGTCTAGTCAATTATAGCTGGAATGAGAAAAACTTCCCACAACAAAGATGTTTCAAGTTGTACAATATGTTAAGATTGTTGCTGCTGTAAAGTTTAGTCAGAAAACATGGGTATGACTTTATATTATCTTACATTCATGACAGAAAAACACTGATTTGTGACCATACCCCTGTGTATAAAACAGAACAACACTGCACTTATTGGCTTGATTGACTCTTGATCTGCAGTCATGTAGTGATCAGTGTCATTCAATACAGTAAGAGTCAGGAAATAGTTAACTTGGCACATTTAACAGGTTACAATAAATCACAATCACTGCAATATAACGTCTCATGTTGCACTGCCATAATCATTTTGTGCTTGTTTTATCAGCATTCAACGGTACAATAGAGAAAAAGAGGTACAAGTACAGTCGACTGAAAAGGCAAACAAAGCATGATCAGATCTTGGCGTATAAATCATATGTGTAATTAAATAATACTCAGGACAACAGTTAACGCAGTACAAGCATACAACTAGAATTCTGTCATGGCTTAGTAACACACTCTACAGTCCCATTTCTTTTGTTCTTTACAAAAACCTGCACTTTGCTCACACTTAATGTATTCCAGTTCAGCTGATTTCCTGATTCCAAAGGACATTGCATCTCATTTCTTGTCACTTGTCTCCTAAATTCCTAAAGGTACAATTAGCATTTTGTTTGACGAAATGTTGAAAGGTTCATAGATTGATATTTGCAAAAATGTAGCGGGGTGTTTTTTTTTCCAAATGCAAATTCTGACATTTATTAACTTTTATTACAGATACTCTGTTTATGGATTGTAAAACTCTGCATAGATTTAATGGGAATAAAGTAAAATTACAATGTTTAAACACAATCAGTGTGGCAAACCAGCAAGTGTGTAATTTAGTGTTGTGTGGCAATGAAATGTTTTACAGGCCTTGATTTATGTCCTGTGCATGGCATTTCTAATGAGAGAGCCCAACATTGCAGTGCGCCTGTGTTCCAGGAAACTACATTTACAGCAGATCTTTTTTCTCAAGAGTGTTTTTCCCCTGTGAAATAATGTCAGCACTTTCCCACCTTCAAAGTCCTTTTGTTTCCAGATCTATTAACAATTCTAATTGTACAGGAACACTTGTTAAGTAAGGCTGGTAAATAAAGCAGGAAACGCATTATTTCCTTTTAGTGCAGATTAAAGGTACAGCTATGCTGGGTTGAAACACATTAATGAGGTTTTAAATAAAAATGCTGGCAGGGAATTTACACCGCTGACTGGTTTAACTGCAGTAAGCAGTTGATTTTCCTTGATGTTAAAGGGGAACATTATTTCACCCACTAATGAAAAATACATCTTTCCACCCTCCTATCTGTTAATTAACATGTTTGTGTTAAGGGATTTTCAAAAAGGGATACAATCGCTTTCAATCTGATTAAAGTAAGTGATACATAATAGGGACGTTGTTTTCCTTAGGTCCTTCTGTTAATTGAATAGCTTTGTATGACTTGGAATGTTTTTCCTAGCCACAACAGTTTGCCTGGACCTAGCTGCTCGGGATGCCCCTATCTTAATTACGCATCGTTTTCCAAATGTGGTTCAATTTCCTCAGCAGGACAGTTTCTGTTAACTGCTATTTTTAAGGCCAATAACAACGTCAAAGCTAGGGATGATTAAAGCAATTAAAGTTTCCCTTTGTTTTCTAAGCACAACGAGATAGGCCTGCCTGTTTGTACAGCATTTATTAAACATTTACTAAATGGAATTGAATCTGTCATCGATGAAGTTTTCCGAGACAATTACCTTTTAGCATGGCAAACACTGTTTCACTCAGCCAACGTCTCACAGCTTATGGCTGTGATTAGTCATTTGATTTCATCAAGACAAACTAAAATCCTCCAGTAGAGAGAGGCAGAGAGAGAGAGGGAGAAAGTGAAAAAGAGAGAGGGGTTTAAATATAATTTTACCATCGGAATTTCTCAATTAGCATACCACATTTCCTCCATTAGATAAACTGCCTTTAGAGAGCGGGCTGGTTTAATCTGTTTAATGTCCGTGTAAACTATAATCTCCTGATTCTAAAAAGAAATCCCTTAAGGACATCATTCGTATACACTCTTCATCAGACAGTTTTTAAAAGACATGATCGAGTGTAGCTTCTAAAGATGGATTGTACAGTGATGTTATGCCTATCATGCTTTTCTTTTCTGTGGAGTATGGATTGTGCAAGTTGCTTGAGTTTAGCTAATCATTAGTAATTATACTTTACATGCTTGTCCTTGCTTCACTGTCCCTAGAACGTACCGTGTTGCGTTATTTCAGATAACTCCAACAAACATAGGTTTATGCAGATGCTCAGCCTTTTGTTTGGTGATTCTGTGGCTGTAATGGTAACATCCTGCTGTCTCTGAAGTCACATGTTTCATTAAGTCACCTCCATTGAAAGATGGCAGCTGCCATTGTCTGAAGGATCATTTAAAAGACACATCACCACATGTTGTTATATGCATGAATCAAACTTTGACCAGAAACTGAACAAACATTTTATCAGACGGTGTGTGCACCGCTGGCAGAGTTAGTTTATTTGGAAATAGAAATCAAGATTTGTTGTCATCCTATTGAACGATGAGTAGAGAGAAATCAGAGTGTTTACATGCATATCATTGCCTTCCATCATACACTGCAGGCTGTATGAATTAGGGCCTACAAACACAGCCTCATTCTCCTTGCATCACGCCAAGAGTCACTCCATTGATTACCCTTCCCCGCTCCCAGGAAATGGCTCATGCATCTCGTGTACATTATAACAAATGTTCTCTTTGCATTACAATTGAATTGTGATTGTTATGTTCAATCAATGGGGAAAGGTCACGGGATCGCTCCTGCCAGCGCTTTAATGGAGAAGTCGATGAGGATTCATTTTAATCACTGCGGCTGTGGCAGAATGAGCACAACACTGAGAGACTGTCAATGGCCCGGTAATTACCGCTGTTTATACAGGTTTCTGCTTTAGCAATTTAGATATCCACAAATCTCTCTGTTTCTTGCACCTCGGTTATATTGGAAGCCGCGTGGCACCAAATGAAGTACTGTAGGATGTGGGCCGTGACTCCCCTAATTGTGGGACTATCAGAGAGGCTGGCTCTTTGAAAATGAAGTGAGCTCCATTTGCTCCTCTTTTGAGCACTAACATTACCAGAAAGCTGTTATTTTACATACTTTGTGTGAAACAGCATTCTATTAGCACCTTTGAGTCCACGTCTTTTCTGTAACAATAGTATCATGAGGTGGGATATTATGCATATACATTTACAGCAGGTGTCCAACTGAGTTCACTGGGTTGATATAAGTCTGCAGATAACTAGTGGTACAAAAATAATCTCATCCAGTGATTTAATTACTTATGTACATCCTGTATCTACACATGCTCTTTGTATAAATGAGTGAAGACTCCTCAAAGGGGCAGATGATTTAGCTTTCATATCCCTCGGTTCCTGCTACAGTTGCCACTCTCCTTTGTTATGGTTCACTCTGGTCAGCATGTGTTGATCATCTGATCCGATAACGTCATGAGATTTCATAAAAAAACACGAGAGGAAGGAAGTCTATGCTTATTTTTGCATTTGGAATTAAACTGATACAGCTGGTGGTAAATATTATCACACATCCTCTACATCAGTGTGCACTCTGACATCAACCCTTTACCCCAAGTGGCATGTTTGTGTTGGACGGTGTCTAAGGATAGATGGGGTCAAGGCAGTGTAACCTTGGAGAAACAAATATTCATGATCAATAAGTGCTTTATTCCAAGCATCTAAATGATTCTTATGTTTGAAGCAGCCTCCCCCCCCTTCATTCGCCCCCACTGAAAAGCAGTTTGAAGATTTATGCAGACAAGGTAAAAGGACATTTTAAAAGACTACACAGCATCGGCGCTTTCAGATGTCATGTAATCATAGGTTAGAGGAGAGTTCTGGGCACAGAGAGCTAAGTGATGTTACAGATAATGAATTGCCTCTGAAATATAATACATCGTGAGTATGATTCTTTGTTCCAAGCTCCGTACACCAACTCTGTACAATTAAAGTTATTTATCTCTCTCGTTTTTTAAGTTCATCAATTATATTGTGATACACTTAATGTCCATAAGAGGATGATGTATGATTGGTCTAATTATTTCTTATTCACCATGCTTTCTAAAGCATATCAATTTTGTTAATACCATGTAATTAAAACACGTCAGTGCGCTACAAGTTGCTGGCTGTATTAATGACTATGAAAATTATTTTAATTAAATAGCCAATTATAGAAAAGTCCTAACCATGAGAATTGACATTTAAATGAATTCAATTTAAATTGCTTTTCAACATTGTTTTATCAAAGCTTTATGGGGTGAATAAATTATTACATCAAACAATATACTGTGTCATTGATCATACACAAGTCTTGTCCCATATCCATACATTTTCAAACACTTTCCTCATGCCATACATCATAGTGGGTGATTACATTTTGACGTAGTCATTTGTTTACCGCAATCTTATCCACATGTACTGTACTTCTTTGTACTTTTAAGAAAACTCTGTTTATGTTACTTAGTTGACCGAGTCCTCAGAAAAGTAAACTTCATTCAGTGTACGAGTTTTAAATCACTTTTTTTTTCTGGCTGAGGAAAAGTTCTCTTTGGCCACAAAATAAGTTTTCTCTCAAAATATATTCCCACATATGACTTAAGACAAAGTAATTATTTTGTGCTGAATGATGTAAACAAAGAATTGCAGCTATATGTACAGCGTGAGTATACAAGCTGCTTTTGTGTTTTTAGCTGTGTTTTCATAACTGGGGTCAGACACATGCAGCCCACCCAGTTTGTTGAAAGGCCTTTGTATCTAAAACATCATACATATCCTGTGGTGCCTTTTAATACCTATTAGGATACTCCGGCTCATATTTTTCCTTTTTTATACACATAATGTTAATGAAAGTCATTTTTCAGACATTACAAGCACAATGATTTGCAGTTAACCCATGCAAACAAGAGAAATAGTGAGCAAACTGTTGTGACATTCATTGTATATAATGAAATCTTAATATGGTGCATATTTAAGTGAAAGGTTAGCAACATAAAGGGCAAATGGATTGCCTGGCAATGAATTTTAAGCAGCTATTGATTTTACACTACAAGCTACCTCTTTCCCTGAATGATAATTTTGAAATGGCACACTGCTTATCTTAAAGCTGATCTGACACAACAGGACAACAGGAAAACACTGAATATTAGTACAAATACAGACTGTGATAAGCACTGTCGTTCTTGACAATGCGCCTCTCTCATCCCACCTAATCAGAATGCATGATAAACACCTGTGTAATGAATTCAATATGGCAAAAAAACAACTTTTTGATATTACTCATTTACCCTGAAACTCCAAAAAAGATTTCTGCACTTTAGAGCTTGTTAGGTTCACTTGTAGTTTCCTTCCATAACTTGGACATGCTGTACGTGTAGTTCACTGTCTCATACAAACTAACTCATCAGGTAGAGGGTAGATAGGAAACACTGCACTTCAGGATGTGCCATGTGTGGTTGAGTGGGCATAAAAAGTCTATATAAGCTGCATTTACTGTACATTAACTTGACCCGACCCATGAAACAGGGCTGCATTTCTTCTCTCTCTGCCTTCATTCTCCTTTTTTTTTTTTTTGTTCTGTCTGAAATTGAAATTGAAGGAAACTTTTGAGAGTTCATGTTCCAGCTGAGTTAATCTTGGTTCAGTACTGAGCATCATAAAATTGTACAACCATTTCAGCAAGGTAATGCTCTGTTTGGAGGTTGTGCAGTACAGTATCTGAGTGGCTAAAGCTGACACTGGGCTTTTTTTAAGACACCTTGAACATGAAATACACTATGTTTTTTTTAGACACATATTGTTATTGTTGTTTTTGTTACTGTCATTGTACTCCAGCTCCAACTTTTTAATAGATTCTGGTAGTATTTTGCTTTTTGTTTCTTTTAATTGATTCCTCATTCTGTTGAATACACTCTAATACCACATTTACATAATGTGTTAGCAACAAGATTGATTGTGAAGAAGTGAGTCTTCACTTCTTCACTGGACATCAGTGACTTTATTAGTTACAAATTGAAAAACTCCCATAAATAAATAAGTAAAGTTTATCCAAACATTTTGTGACTTTGGATCAGTGTGTTCTGGTAAATGCAAGTTAAAAAAAAAGGTACTTTTTTTTGGCTGACTCAAAGACACACTGAAAAGACAGAAAATGCTTTTGAACAGTCCCATAAAAAGTAAGTAAAGTGGAAAGAAAAGCTTATCCCAATATTTTATTACTTTGAATCACTGTGTTGCAAAGCTTGCATAATGTTAGATAGCAGGTGTTGGCTTGTAATGTTCTGAAAAAAAAAAAATAAGTAGGCTACTTTAAAAAACAGTTAAGTGAAATGTCAGGTGGAAGTGAAGAGCGTGGAGTTGTTTATGCGTAAATCTAAATGCATCTAAGAGTTTCCATATTTATTTGACCTGTGTGGGACATTTAGACAAACCTGAGACATTTCAGTAGTAGCCAAAGCCCAGTTATCTGTTCTTCAAAGGCTTCCAGTGTCCCCTAGCTCCTCCCTCTCTGTACCGTGTGACAACAACAACTCATCCACAGAGCGGAGCTGCACTTTTCAGCTCATTTTCCTCCTGTCATTCCTCCTCCTATCTTTGATCATTGTCCCGCCGCTGAGCCCCCCCTCCCCCCAAAAAAAGCCCTCACTCAGCACGCCTTTTTTCGGGCAGCTCTTTTTACTTCCCAACTTATCTGAGGAACTAAACTCTCGTGGATTCTTTCATTTAGGGGTGTCTCGGCAGGCTGGGTTTTCTACTTTGAACTTCGGCTACTCTCTTCCCCTCCTGTAGGTGACCATGGCCGTACCGGCTGCTCTGATCCCACCAACTCCTCTGGTCCCACCGCCTCCGATCTCGACTCCCTCCGCGACGACGTCCCCGCCGTCGACAACTTCATCACCGTCTCCATCCTTGGCCCCCCCATCCGGACCCGGACAGAACCTGTTCAGATCAGAGCTCCTCGCCACCGGCAGCCCGGGCATCCCGACCCCGACCGCGGCTCTCCCACCCGGTAAACCCGTGTACTCGACTCCTTCGCCTGTTGAAAACATACCGCAAAACAACGAGTGCAAGATGGTCGAGTTGCGCGGTGCCAAAGTGGCCTCTTTCACCGTGGACGGCTGTGAGCTCATCTGCCTTCCTCAAGCTTTCGACCTGTTCCTGAAGCACCTGGTCGGCGGACTGCACACGGTCTACACCAAGCTGAAGCGGCTGGAGATCACGCCGGTGGTGTGCAATGTGGAGCAGGTCCGCATCCTCAGAGGGCTCGGCGCCATCCAACCCGGGGTGAACCGCTGCAAACTCATCTCCAGAAAAGACTTCGAGACTCTGTATAACGACTGCACCAATGCGAGGTTAGTGGTGAGATCCATACGGCATTTTTTTTTCTTTTTTTTTTTGTGTGGAAATGTCTTCAGTGTCAGCCGTGCGTAAAGACGCATAGGCAAGAAAGGGGGAGACATTTTTCCCTATGCAAAACAACCGGTTAAAGGGATGTGATTAACCTATTACCCCGTTTTAAATAATCGACTGTATTGTGTATCGATATGAGTGCGTGTACCAAACTCCATCCAAAACATCCCACGCGTGTTTTTGCGTGTTGATCGGGGAAGAGGCCGGCGCGCATCATCAGTGAAAAAGTTCAGGGAAAGTTTTTTTTTTTTTAACACGTGCAGGGCAAAAGCTGTGCCATGATGGATAGCCTGTCTGCCTCAGAACAAATGAATCGATAATGTACGCTACACCTCGGTTACACACCGCTGTTGAATAAACTTAAGGTACAGATCTGCTATTGTAAAGAAAATGTCACAATCAAGCCTTATCATTTTACATGCAACATTAACTGCAGGCGAATCCATGTGTAATTTAAGGCTTGTTTCACATCAGCTTAATACTAAAATGACTGAAACTAAACTAGGTGATGTCTTTTAATGCTCTTGCCACAGGGGCAATGTGATTTATAATTATGTTATAATTATTTCCATCAAGCAAATAAGTCAAACCCATATTATCAAAATTAGATGACTGGAAATTTTTTTTTTTTTTTTTGCATTAATTGCTAACTTGGAGCTGAAACCCAGAAGTTTCTTTTGGAGATTACAGTACACTCACTCCATCTCCAAAAAAATAAAAAAAAAAAAAAATACTAGATACAAAATAATACCAGGGGAAATACTAAACTAATAACTTAAATCATAAAATCTTATTTCTATAAAACTATAAAATTAATATACAGTAAATAAGGTAAACACTCCTAGAAATTAATGCATTACCTCATATTACCAAATGAAATATATTGAGGTTTATATATTTTAATATGGAGTGATTTAAGTGGAGATCAATATTTGATTAAAGGCCATTTTTACTGTCCTGTTGCTCATAGCTGTGATGTATCACTCAGTCTCACAGGATGGTTCAGCCTGGTCAAATTTACCATCTTACCTGACACTATGATTGATTCCCTATTGATCTCCTACCCAGAAATGAGCTGGAAATGCAAATATGATGGAAAGGCTCACATCAGTTTGGAATGGTAATAAACACTTTGAGTCACTTCGTGTAAAAGCACACAGCCTTTTTGGAAAATTTTACTGGGGGATTAAACTTAGTCGTGGGGTTATAAATATGTGCGTAAATATCACGATTACACAGGTGGGGAAAAAAAAACATACTCTGATGTTTATGTGCAAACAGATGCATTTATTTCTAATATTTTGATCCATATGTACGATGAACTTGAATGAATGTTGATCCTTTAAAGCCCTGTACCTGGATGTTATATGAAATAATAATTTTGAGAAGTATAGGAGTATGAGGAAGCTAATATCACTAAGAAATATATTTTTTAAAGCTTTCTTTCACATTTAAATAATTTCACCTGCTGTGACAGCAGTTTTTGGCACACAGGTTTTCCTTCTTTTCTTGCCTGCCTGCAAACAGTCAATCTCATACATCTAAATATAATATTTAAAGCTCCTAAATATGCTACAGATTTATATTTCCATTAGAGTAGCAATCGTCTCAACAACTCACCTGTGCACTTTGGTGCTTAAGCATCATTTACATAAAGCGTCCAGGGAGTAGAACCCCCCCCCCCTCTCTCTCTCTTTATGGAGAGAAACATACTGTGCGGTGATCCTTCTCTCCAGCCTGGCGTGGGGCTTCAGGTGACAAAGTATGTGGTTGAACTCTTCGGGTTGTCAATGGAGGGATGGCCAGCGATGGGGTTAAAGGATAATGCAGTGCCTCGCGTCGCTTTAATGACGCTAAAGTGCTGGGCTATTACGGGCACATGGACAGGACTGTAATTGTCTCTGAAAGCAGCCAGGTTCTCCTGGTGCTGGGCTGAAATCAATCACTCAGACCCGGCCTGCCCGCCTGCCTGCCCCATTTGGAGAATTACATCATGGAACAGCGAGGCATCCGCTGGATAAAAGGCTTCTGTTACTTAAAAAGAGTTGATTTTATTTGCTGAGATGTGTGCTTTACACCGTCTGTCATTGAATTGCTGCTGACAAAATGAGCAGACTGCGTAAACAGGACACAGGTTGGCCTGTAGGTGAAAATAAGTTCCTTCTCCAAAGTCGATGTTCCTTTTTGCACTGACTTACTGTCAGATAAAAAGTATCTGAGTTCATGGGTTAACCTGCTCAGGTTACACAACAACAGCCTGCTGCCTGTGATAGTTTAGCTTTTCATCTCGCCCTATTACCACAATGTCACTGCTCTTTTTATACAGTGCGCCGAGTGGTAACAATGAAGTGAATAATACTCCTGTACAATGGGTCTTACTATTTCACATGCTGTTTTTTCCCCTCCCATGGTCTATTGTGTTAAAACAACGCTACTCTCATTTTGCACACAGTGTGAATGTGAATAGCATCACAGAGCACCACTGCATCCCGCTGTTTTAGTTTTGATGTGGACACAAACAAGCTCCAACCAAATTGTTCCCGACTATGCATACTTTAACATAACACTTTGTGAACACATTAAATGGAAAACAGAATTTCTTCAAATTGTAATGTTTATTTTATTTAACATCGTGCTGATTCATAATTGAGAAATTACTGGAAATCTCCTTTTAAATACTGTGGAGTGTTTGAGATACTCATACTTTGCCTAATAAGCAGAGTATTTTAATAATGATTGTACAATTTTTAAAGATACTAGTAATACAGTAATTTTCGACCCCTTCATTTTCTTAAGGACTCTTGTGCCAGATTAGCTGTGTTCTCTTGCTCCCAGACTGATCCAGGTTCAGTAATCTCCCTTACATTATGACTCTGGCCCTCCAGGAGCCCTCCAGGAGCCCTCTGTTCCAGCTACTTGTTTTCCTTTTCATTTTCCCTGCGGTGGGATGGAAAAGGTTCTTATTGCTGTGTGACACTTGAACTCTCTGAAAGGTTATTATAACACGAGGGGCGGTGCAGAGATATCGCATATCTCTCATTGGTCTGCTTTGTGGAGGAAGGCTATTCGATGCTAGGGCGCAGAAATGCAGCAGTTAATTGACAATCATTGTCTACCCCTGAAGGTTAACCACACGCCCCAGACAATGTCCCACCGCTGGGAATGGGACGGCTTTTCACTTACATGCCCTTCTTAAATAGATTTTCCCGGCTTGTTTCAGTCAAACATATCTTCTACTGAAATGTTACAAGTGACAGGTCACGGTGAAGCAAGTTTTTCTTTAACAAATATATCTAATTGATACTGATATGACAGCAAGTGTTATGAGAGCTATCACCTCTCTTGTTCCTATTTCAAGAGTGTTTATGCCTAAACACACATATTTGCAAATGACGGTAATTGTTTTGTTTAGCGCTCAGTGTGAGCTGCCACTGAGGGTGCCAGCTTGTCTCTCTGCTTCCTCTCCTCTGCTGAGCTCTCTTATAATATATTTGTTTTCTACAAGGCACGGATGTGTTTACAGGTACTCAGGGGAGATTTCTGGATTCCATTCAAATCATTCCCAGTTAGAGTGGGTGCTAAGATACCCGTCACCCAGCAACCACATCCAAGAGGGAGCTTGGGCGATAATAACTTCAAAAACAGAGTGACAGATGCCTGATTAGAGAGAGTGAGAGAGAGACAGACAGAAAGAGAAAATGAGAGAGTGAGAGAAACAGGGGAAGGCAAGAGATAATGGTATACAAAGCCGTTTAAAATCCAAATCTATTCAGGTACTTTCTTGAAAGTCAAATTGGCTCTCATTTTTTTTGTGTTTTTTCCATATTGACGGGAGAAAAAAAAATCTCACTCTTTCTCTTTCTCTCTTTTTCTCTTTCCCTCTTTTTTTCCTTAATATTTTTAATCCGTCAGTGGGGCTCTGCTAAATTTGATTAGGTACAGTACATGTGCTCAAGTCAACTGTGCAGTTGGCAGATGGCGGCAAGGTGTTTTTTTGCAAACAAATAGTCTCCTTGAAAATCAGAATCGCTGTATCGACTTGACATTCATTCAGTCGAAACAAGTGCAAATTAAAATGCTTTTTTAGAAAAAATCTACAAACTTGATCAATTAATGAAAGTAGCACTCATTTTCGTCACTTCTTTTAAGAGGATGCACAGTATGTTTCTGTAGCCTGCACTGAAGCTGAGCCAAGGCTGTCGAAACCACAGATTTCACTTGTTAAAGAGGCTTTGTTTGACACTGTCTAATGTCATTTGTGGATTTAGAGGCTATTTGCATGGCAAAGAAGCCTGTATTGTTAATTTGCCTGTTGGATGCATTAGTTGTCCAAGCTCCTACCTTATTTGCATGCCTTTACTGGATCACCAACAGCAATAAAATTACCAATTAATTCCTGCAGCGAATGAAATGGTTTTAAAATCACACTTGTACATCAGGTCTTTCCACAATGATCAGTAAATTCAAGTGACCTATTTTTACTTTGTTAACCAACCATAAAAGGTGCACCAGCCGTCTGTTTTTATAGACAACAGACTTAAGCTGTTTAAATCTGTCAATATGACTTATCTAGCATATTAAACTAGATTTGTTAATAGTGGTTTCACCTGACAATTTTACACTTGATTGCCTGACAGACCAGCAATAGATTTTGGGTCACTGTGATTTCCTTTCTTCTCTTTTCCCAGTCAATGCTCCCTCGCTTGTCTTTACTCACAGGCTCCTTCACATTACAGCACATTTAGGGAGCATGGTGGAAGTCACTGACGCTTGTACCAGGATGTTAAATGCTACTGACAGAAGTTAGAGGGAGCAGATGAGATTTCCTGATTGGAGTAGGAATGCAAGCCCTTGCCTGGCTCTGTCTAATATGGTCACATAGAGAAATTGATTTTCCTCAGAAATTAATTAATTTTTCATATAGCCCAAAGCTGGAGTTTAAAAAAGAGTGCACACTTGCTGGTTTCCTATTTTCCCCCTTTTTTAAAGAATTATTGCCTAATCATATTAATACTTTTGCCCCAAGGATGAAAAGATAATTGTACAAATGCATTTGGAAATATGTATCACTGAGTATTTATGATTAAATTATGCAAATAACTCCGCTCTCATCCTTCGTGGGCCCAGATTGTCTAATTAGGATTGATATGGCGAATAGATGTTGGGGAATCTGAATACAAGCATGTCCAAAGAGCAGAAAATTGAAAATGACAAGGCTGGAATCCTTAAAAAGTGTGTAGGGTTTTTTTCCCCCCTCTCTGTCTAATTCGGCGTAGCTGTATCAGGAGTTAATTTTCCCCGGCTTCATTTCTCGTCTGAGCTGACAGGAAAAGGAATCCATCAGGGAAGCAATCTCAGATGGGATTCCACAAATTTCCTCCACTTGTTTTTTTCTCCCCCTCTTCATTTTCGCGGAGGCTATCGGGGATGAATCTTCTCCTGAGTAAACATGCAGATGTTATTCCTCCAGTGTCAATGTTTTTGGAGCTCTCCACTCAATACAAAAGACTCCTCCTTAATAATCAGAGTATATTAAGAAAGCAATGTCATCCAACAAAAAGCCCTTTGTACTTCTGGAATTTCACTGAAGTAGTACACATTACAGCTTTTGTTTTTTTTTTTCCCTCAACCTTTAATTTTTCTATTATGCTGAAAAAAAAAAAGGCACCCAGAGTTAAATCACAGATGTTTCTGAACCATTCACCTGTGAAAGCACTCCCAAACTTTTAGTATTCATTCCTATTAAACTGTATTTATATGAATCTGCTCTTCCTTTTATTGTACTGTACAGAACTTCACACTGGAATATACTAAATTCTACTTAAAATACCCACACAGAAACAGACTGACTAGGCCAACAGACAGCAGTTACATGTAATTTTGCAGCAGGCCTGTTCCTTGCTGGGCTCAGCAGTACATCACAGAGGAGTTAAAAAAAAAAAAAAAAACTGGAGGAAATGACATAGGTTTCTATTCTCTCTTCTTCTGTTGTAAGCTTCAGACGAACGACACAACACAGGAACAGCTCCAGTACCTCCAACAGTATCTATTAAAGGGCTGATTGTTATCTAATCTTTACCTGGCGCTAGCTGAAAAAGCCCTGAAGCTAATGACACTTGAGACTAGCAGCACATTTCTGTGGTGGTTCAAAGCATCTGCACAGTCAATACATTCTGATGAAAAACTAAGAAGATGGCCCCAAAGCTATTTATGTTAAGTCTGAATTAACTTATAGACACAAAAACACTTGCAGTCACTTTGTTGCATTGCACTAATACTAGCAAAGTGTCTAAAATGAGTTCCTGTTCAGTCAGCAGTGAGTTGGTACTTCGCTGTCAATGTGTCTTTGAGTTTCAGAGACTCAGCTGTTCCAAGAAGAGATCAGTTTACTTTACATTAGACTCAACCAATGATGATTAATGATGAAATGCCTTTTATTTTATTTATTATCCCCCTTTATCTCTCTCTGTAATGTAGAATAACATATTTTACTAATTACAAATTAGCAAATTAGTTTGGTCTTGCTGTACATTTTTAGGTCATATGTGGGCGACTTGTTCTACTAAGAGTGTTAGAAACTGATTGGCAGATTGTTCCAGATCTGTCTTTCAAGTGATGGGGAAAAAAAGATCATATCCTTGCCAAATCCACTCAATCAAAATTCACTTATTAATCCTGAGGTCATTTCCAGCTGATTTTTCCCCCCCTGAAATTAGAAATTCTAGAAACTAGCAGTTATAATGTTACCAAAGTCACATAATAAAATGTTTTATTTGGTGATTAAGTAGGTTATTTTTTTTAATAATCTAATTAAATGAATGTTAATGAATGTTCAGGTTTGGAATAAGAAAAGATTAAAGCAGATGAGAATTCCTTCTGTTCAGTGTATTCATGCGATATTTATATAGTAGTTCTTTTTCCAATACAAAATCATTTTAGATGTCAGCAATTCAGAATGAACAAAGCAGCTGTAAAATGATAAGGTCTGCAATTCTGGCTGTTATCCACAGTGATAGCCACACCCAGAGCTGCTTCCTGACGGCATTGAACACCTGTAGAGGTTATGAGCTGGGTATCAATATCACCAGGTCAACACATTTTCATCTAACACTGACATCTCTTTTTGCCTTTCACCCTCTCTCTCAGCTTCTGTCTCTCTGTCGCTAAGCCAAGTGAGAATATCGGTAGGAGTCTTTATTGCTTGCAGCACTTGGGTTTCTCTCCTTGTAGACTCAAATGTCACCGTCTCCCTGATGTTTCTTTAAAATCGCCTGTGCCACCACTTGCTGTGGCGCCCGGCTATTATTACCCTCCTCTTAAAGAGTGACAGTCTGGTCCTCAGAGATGTGACACAAACCTCTGTGGATGGAGCTGTAGTGCTGTGTCAAGCCATTTCTTTCAGCCAATCAGATAGCAGGAAGGAGACTACTGTACACCTGGAATGCTATGAGTTTAGCAAAAGAGATGGAGTGCATTAAAAACTTGGCTGCTCCCGTCATGTGCATTTGGTGTTTTGTTAAAAAAATCTCATTTAGCGATTGATGTCAGGAGTAAAAATAACTGAACACACACACACACACACACCCACACACACACACACACACACACACACACACACACACACACACGAAACAGAAAAATAAAGAAGAAATTGCTCTGATTGTGATTTTAAGTTGCCAAGTCCTGTCCATCCATGTGCTAATGTCTTGATATTAATGGTTTTCAGCAGTTACGTGTGTACGTTCCTAGTAATTCCACAGTCATGGGGAAAATACACTGAGACATGTTCTCTATGGAAATAGACATGGTTACGATAATAAAGCGGCCGTTTGCTCAAACGATCTGTCCACATTTATCAGCAATGTGTAACTTTCACATTAGGAGCATGAGTGTGTTTGCTTGTGTGCAAATGTGTGCTAGATGCTCAGTAAGAGAGAGAGAGAGGGAGAGCGAGAGTGTGTGACAGAGAGGGAGAGTGTGAAAGAGAGAGAGACACTCTCGCCCAACTTCACATGTGAATGGTCTTGTGTGAAAAGGAGGATGAATTGAGTCAAGCTGACATAGCATGCCAATAAGCTTTGTCTCATTTCCAATGCCGTATTCATTTGTGCCACAGAGAGATTTATTGCATGATTGACAATTATGAGAGGGTGACCTAGTTCTTTGTGATGGAACAAAAATGGTTTTCATCAGTTGCCTTTGCTGTCTTTTGCATTGTGTGTGTGTATGTGACGCTCCTTGGTAAAGAATAGGGATAGCCTCCGTGCAATGAGATACTTTATCCCCTCCAACTATTGAAACTCATGCATTTCTCTACTAATGGCTTCATATATTTTGCATAGAATCACATCATCCACTATGTCTGTTCCCCAGCAGAAAAAATGAATTTCCTACCCCATTAAGCAATGTGAGCTGTCCAAATGGATCACGTTAAAGTGACATTTTTACGAATGCTCTTCAATCTCCAACTTTGGTGTGGAAATAAAAAGAAAAGGAAGTCATTTTGCTGTGTTGAAATATATACGACTTCAGCACACTTACAGCCATTTTCTAGTACTAGTTACTCTACTGTATTATTGGCTGTATTATTGTTGTTACTTTATCGGCCAAATCACAAATAAACTCATCCTTTTACTGTTGCGGTGCGACTGTCGCTAAAGAACTTCATTGGTGCCAAACATTTCCTGATTCCTTTATTCCTTTATGGTTCATTCTACCTGTCTATTAGCTGTGTGTTTGTCTGCGTGTGGTTGTGTGTCTGTGTGTGTGCGACCAGTCAAGCTTAGATTACTACGACTGTGAGGAGGAAGTCTCTGCTCCTCCTGGGACTCCTGCTTGACTGGCCCCACAAATGATACAAGCCAGGGTTTAGTTGGGAGTTAATATCCTGCAAAATTGTCCTGCACAGCCTCGGCAGAATGTGGATGATTAAATGACACGAGCATATCAAAAACATTTTTCTCAGACTAGTGGCTGTTAAGTGTCGTGCCGGTGCTGCCCGTCTCCCAAGGTTACCATTAAAAAGAAAAGAATATTCAGTGGGAAGTGGGTGTCATTGAGCTGTGATTGTGTGTGTGTGTGTGTTTTTTTTTCATGTGTGCACCTGTAGGAGCGTGTGCATGCCTGCTTTAGATGTTTTTGTGTAATGGCCTTTTTGAGTGTTAATAATATCTCAATAGGATTTCAGGGTCTCATTGAGAGGTTTGGTGGAAGGTTGAGAGGACATATGCTAATTGTGCCTGAGAAGACTCATCTCTCTCTGAAACATATCCCACAAGAGTTTTCCTTGTACACTGGATGCCAGACTTCCCCTAGTGACAAAAAAAAGGCTTGGGGCTCCAGAGCGATCCATTTTATCCTTTCTTTTTCAAAGGATGCTATGCTTTGTTTTAACCTCCGCAGGAAAGGAGATGAAAGGCTGTGTAATAAAGCCAAAAGGTCTTTCTGTAGTTATCAAATGGCCTTTCACTCCTGACCTTTAAGATGCCACAGTAGGAACGAGAGACAATGCTAGAAATACAGATCGGATTTCAGAGATCAAACAACTCTTTGTATAGTTTACTTGCACAGAGAAAAAAAGAACAACCTTTCACAGCCCAGCATTTGAAGCAAGGGGAAAAAAAACAAAAAAATGGAAAACCAGAAAATATTTAGAAAAGAATGAACTGCCTTGTCAGCGCTTGCACAGATCAAACACTGGAAAAGTTAAAGTAATACAGCAATGGGTGCATTTTTATTGTGGGATATTTCTTTATGTCATTCTTTATCTGAAAAGCTGTAGCCCCAGGAATGGGCTTTGTGTGAGGCCATTCACAGTCATCAGGGACAAAGCTCTTAAGTGTGTCTTTGTGTGTACAAGCATGCATTTACTATTTACATTACTTCTTACATTACATGCCATTGACAAAAACATTTTTACACAGCTGTGCCATTGATTTTACTCTTTTGTTGCGTGTTATGTAGGCTTATGTTTTAATTGTGGCTGTCCTCCACAAAGCTTTTTACAGTGCATAATTAGAAATACCAAACCAAAGCCCACTCTTAGGTGAAATTAATGTGTGGCTGTGAAATATTAACTCCGTTATTATTAGCATCTAGTTAATAATTTGTTTTTTGAGCTGTTCTGTGCACTAGTCTCCCAATCTACACATATAAACATTTTACAGCAACTACAATATGAATTTGTAGTTGATGGTTATCTGTGTGACGCGGGAGGTTCAGGATCAGGTTTTTCAAAATGACAAGCTGCTGCATTGTACTGACAGGCCTACAATACCCAGCAGCCCATTTTTTCAATCACATCCATTGACGGGTCGACTACAGAGACTGCTAATCATGCTCTTAGATGTAGAATGTTATCAGGATGCATGATGGCACCCAACATTCCTGTCATTGTCGACATTCTACGGAGCGGCACGCTCACTCTGAGCATGGAGTGCCAGTGCTTGTGGACCCTGAAGGGCTCTGTGTGAGAGGCCCAGTCGGGGCCCTGCTGGGTCAGGCCTGTTGACAGTTCCTTGGCACTGTTGTCTCAGCAGGAAGGCATCAGTTGGAGCAACAGAGAGGCTGTGGATGAAGGCCGTCTGGTCAGCAGAGAGAATGGAGTTGGAGAAGATTAGGCTTCACCCATGGGTCATTGTGTTCCCAGAGCAGGCCTGAGCCCGTCGGCCTAGTATTGTTAAAGGGAAAGGTCAGGTCCAACGACCAGGGTAAGCCTATTAAACAACCTGCACCGCTTCTTCCTGGAAACCTGACTGTGCTTTCTCTTAACTACCGAGCAGGGGAAAAATCAGCTTTGAACAGCTGAGGTCGGCCATATCCTGATGTGAATTGGAGACCACAGCTAATTGAAAAGAATATTACTGTATACTCAATGAAAGCTTCGCAATCATCTTTCTTTATATCACAAGGCAGCGGTTTTATATTGCATATTTAATTTTTTTCACTAATTGTTTTGCAGAGCCTGTGAGTTTTATACGCGGTACAGTATGTGTGCTAGGCTGCTGGAGGTTTGCTCTGACAGATCCTAGCAGTGTCGAACAAATCCTCACATTTATATCCTCACAGTACTAAATGCTTATGTACTGCATTCATAAGGTCGTCTGAGCCCCAACACGCTCCCATAAGTCTCCTTTAGCTGTAGTGATGGCTGGTGTCAGGGATGTCTGCTGAATGAAAGGAAACACAGGCAGATAGCGTTTGATCTGTGATGGAGATGAGTCCACATAGGAGTAGAGCTAGTGATTAATAATGGTGCATCTGGGTAAAAAGGATGTCATCCCCTGGACGTCTAATGAAAGCTCTTGAACATATCTGGGAGAGGCGATATGTTGACAGTGGATGATGCAAATGAGGCTAAATGTGAGAGGAAACCTGAAATGAATCACCCCGCTGTCTCTGTGGCGTTTGTGTGTGTGTGCGTGCGCGTGAGAGTGTATGTGCCCCGACTAGCAGCCAGCCGTTTACGCCGTACAAAGCTCGGTGTGACACTCTCCCTCCTTTGTCTCAAACTGCTAACTGTATTTAATTTCACATCTTATCGGGCCGGGCTTTGTCTGTCTGTGAGTCTCTGCACAGTGGAGGCGACCCCCGGAGATAAACTCTGTCAGGCTCTGGGGTGATTTATTAAATTCTGATTTCTGTGAAGGACTTTAATGTCGAGGGGGT
>JAPQRQ010009065.1:0-15452 GCA_037367365.1 Apogon talboti
ATGTAAAGTGTCATGAGATAACTTCTGTTATGATTTGGCGCTATATAAATAAAATTTGATTTGATTTTGATTTGATTCTGTGTGAAAATCACTTTCAAAGCAAAGAAATCAAGACGAAGGAAATTTAAAGTAACGGTAACACGACAAACTGAGTAAAACAGGAAAACATTGAAGTACTTTATGTTTCAGAGGATGAAAGAAAAATGGATATTCTGATAATTATTACAGTCATGTTTAGTAGAGCTCATTTGATAGTAGCTTTTTTAATGGCTGGTTTGGAGCAGGAAAAAGCTGAAATCTGATTAATCGGCGGGAATCAGCCCTACTCTTCTCCATACATATATGTTAAATACCTGAATAAATCTGAACAATAATCAATAACCAATAAGTATGGAACTGAACATCAAAAACTGACAATAAAAACATTCAGATTGGAGGAATATTTATCTTTTTTCGAGCTATTATTTTCACACACAGTCAATATTTCTGTTTTAGACCTAAGGTTATGCATCAGCTACTTATAGTTGCCAGGTTCTGCTTAAACCTACAGTTTGTAAAATGTTCAATCGCCATGTACCTGAAAAACCAAAAAAAAAACTTATCAGTTTAATGATAAGAATAGCAACTTAGATTTTACCGAAATTTTTTAAATGCCCATATGTATCATCTAGGAAAAAATGCAAATAACTCTGAACTATTTTATCACCTTTAGGTTCAAGTTTCATGACATTTTGCCTTGGATTGGGGTCATAACAGAAGTCATTGGGCCAAAATGCACATCATCTGAGAAGAAACATCTTCTAGTTTGTGATTTTAGCACATGCTTAAAACACAACCTCAACTGCAGTACTGTGCAAAAGTCTTAGATCACCTGTTTTTACAGGGTTGAGATGAGCATACATATTTATTATTTATTATGACAGGGAAATACAGGGAATATGTATGCAGCCTTAAAAGACACACAAATAACTGACCTAAATGAGTTCTAAAGGTTAAAGTCGGTATTTAGTGTGACCCCTGACCCCATGACAAGAAACAGCACAAACAGTTAGAAACATCTGACATGTGTTAAATTAAACCTGGTATAAAATATCAGAAAATGTATGCAATAAATATCAGCCTTAATTCTAATTCTTAAACAGTGCTAAAAGGTTCAGTAAAGCCAATGAATATTACATTTCACCAACTACAGATACAATCACCCCTCATGTATGACATTCAGACACTGAGCTCTTACCTGCAGACAACCGGCCTCTAACCTCATGGGGTCAAAGGGCTTGCCTGTGTTTCGGACATCCTGTAACATTGGATAAATCACCTCCTGCCAAAACAACTGATGTGCACTGATGATGGCGGGAAGGTTTGAGAAGAGCAACTCAGGGGTCACCTAACACGAGGAAAAGTCAGCAACACAAACACAAACACAGACACATAGTGATAAAGCTGAACTCTTCTCCTTTGACAGACATTTTCCATCATCTTAGTGGAAATCTGCTGTTGTGCTACATTTTCCGCCTGCCCTGTTGATGTTGTATTCTGTAGCAGCGAGAACGGATGTTGTCAGCTGATGTGTGTCAATGGTATGCAAATCAGTGGAAAGTACTTGTGCACATTAAATATGTTGTGCAGGTTCATGCATTTTATCAGTAGATGATGCTGAATGAAGGCAGACTGACCTCCAGGAGAAATTTGTGTTGGTGCAGGTATAGAAGAGCTGCAATCACCAGCTGTGAGAAGCAAACAGAGAAGCTGTGTTTGTGGAAAAGCCCTTTAAAAATATGTAATAAAAATAAAAGCAGAAACAGCGAGTAGACAGTGATATCTTACGTCTCGGATGATAATTAACTTGTTAATGTAGGTGAGCTCAGTGTAGACAAACTCCCACAGCGCCTCCTGTTGGTGTTTCTGCACCTTAGACATCATCTGGTCATGAAAGGAGCAAGGGGGACAGATGGTTAAAAAAAAGGTGCAAAATATGAACACTGAGCAGATATTTTAAGAGGATGAGGACAGTATTTAAAGGCTCATACAGAATGGGAGTTGACCAAGTCTGTCCAGTTTTTCTCCAGCGTGGTTCCTTGATTTTCTTCGTCCCATTTCCATCTTAGACTGGCTGCCACAGTGAAAACCTCCAGGGCCTGTTTCAGCACATCCAGCTGACCCCGCTCCTGAGGTTTTTAAGAACAGGGGGGGAAAAAAATCTAGAGTAAAAAAAAACAAGACAAAACTAGCAGTGATTGTGTTTATTCTGCTGTCTTTTTTTCCCCCAGGATGTGGTTCTTTAAATACAAAGGTATATTTTTCCATTGACAACAACCTTCTGAAGACTGAAATGTGTCTTTTTTTCAGCAAACATCACAAAAAAAAATCTTTTTCTTCTCAAACTTAAAATAAGAAAGAAATATTGATCTTGGTTAAAAAAAAAAAAGAACTACTTAAAATAATAGTAAATTTCACATCACACTAATATAAGCACTAGAGATGACACATTTTGTGGTCATACTTCAATTGAAAAAGTATGGAACAGACCAAGCAGGTCTGCATTTGTGTGAGTTGTTTCAGTGGGTGGACTCGGCTGGAGCAAGTCTGTATCTGTTTCTGAGCATGTCAGTATGTGCTGTGATGAGCGGCAGACAACATAATACCTCAGACGCCGGGTTCTTGTCAGACACTCCCTGACTAAACAGGACCTGTCTCAGTGCAGCTCTGGGTTTGGCTCCTGCAGATGTTCCCTTACTCACTGTTGCAAAGTCAGTCACGACCTTCTGCTTGGTCCGCCTCTGGAAACGGAAAATAGCCTACAGTCAGGCATTTTACCTTCAAGTTCAGTGCAGTGTAGTCATACAGTAAACTTGCATCCATAACCATGACAGCACAATGGTGTATGACAACAATAGAGGTAATATATGAGTGTAAAACTGCAGTTATAATATGTTAATTCATGTTGATTGTAAAACATCCACCTTTACACAGTCCTTCAGGTGTATTTGCATTTCTGTCTAAGTTCACTTGCCTGATAGCCCAAAGTGTTGAACTTGTGCTTGTCTGCTGACCCCCTGTGGTGCAGGTTTGTATCTGCAGCCGCCGTTGTCCCATCAACAACGTCCGTCTCTCTGCTGTCAGTGTCCCTCTGCCTCTCTCCATCCACACTGTCCCTCCACTGCACCGCTGTGTCGTCCATTGGTGATTCATTTCCTCCTCTGTTGTTTACATGTGGTGCTTTGGAGGAAAGGCTGTGGACAAGCATGTTGGGTTACTCATTGCCAAAATAAGGCGTGTATAAGGGCATGGTGTGGAATAGTTTGTTACAAGGAAAGACTTTGAAAGAGAGGACTTAGAGCAGAGAAGTGATACACATTGTACTCTTTGTTATCCTTTAAAGCGGTTCACCTGATCTTTCTTCACAGGAGCAAAGCTTAAGAAAACTAGATATGTACAAAAATAAACAACAAAACATACAACAAAAAGAGGAATCGAAGTCAATATGAATAATAATAAGTAAGCCCTTCACTGAAGAAATAAAGTTATTTAGTGTGGTGATCCCTGCTGTCACTGTTTACTTATGTTTGATGTTTCAGGAAGCCTAAACCATAACTCTAGTGGTCTTCATTCCCTCATTACTACACTTGTCTTTTTATTACTCTACATTCCCTCCCCCTCTAGGTTTTCCTCCACTGCTCCGGTAAAAAGACAAGATGGCAGGCCAAGGGATGCACTTTGTTCATTTAGCCTATATGTAAGACTTAAGAAATGAAATTGTCAATCTTTCCTTTATAAAGAGCTGATTTTTGCATTGAAAGAAAAAAATATACATTTTCCTTACAAAACAAAAAATATTTGAGCCCATTAAATACAGGTACAAATAACAAAATGAAAAATATTGTAGCTGATAAATGTTAAACAATGTTTACTACTTCATGTGTATGGTGCACATTTTTATAGCAGAATAATGTAAGGATGACTATAAGAATATAACAGTAACAAAGATAACTATGAAATGAAATGATTGTCTTTCTTTGACCAGGCCACAGGGGGCCAGTGAAGAGGGACTAAAGAACTGCATGACGTTCGGGAAGTGTGAGTTTCCTCCCACTGTTGCAGAAAGACACAGTCATTCACTACATGTAAACAAAGATCAGAGTAGAGTTTGAGAAAATAAACATGATTTTGTGTCATAGAAATAAGCACTCAGATACATTTTGGGATCTCCTGTGTAAGTTCAGACCTCATGAATGGACCCAGCAATGCATTTTTGTCCTCTGTAGGGGACGAGCGTTTCACAGCTTTACTTAAAAGGACATTCCACAAAAAGAATATAATAAATGTATCAGAAAAAAACTATTCTGCTTTAGAATGGCATCATGCCGTTTCCAATCAAGGCAATTATTTAATGCAAAAAAGCCCAAAAAATTGTATTTACTGGGTCTCAGGAGGATATAAGCCAATTTCACAAACTGTTTCAAGGAATCTTTCCACTCTGTCCTTTCACCTTCCACTCAAGTAAAAGGAGAGACCATCCCTCTTCCAGGACAAACAGGTGTCACATGTACAAAAAATGCCTCTTTATAGGGAGGAATATGGGTAATTCAAGGTCTCACTGACTTCCACAGGCTGATAACGTCTACTTCGAGTGACTACAAATCACTGCTGTCATAATATATTGACAGTGATGTTCGGAGAGTGGCTGCAGCTCCAGTTACCTCCAGTCGTGTGGGTCATGCGTTAGTGTACCTCCTGTGTTTCCACAGACTAGTCTTCACATGACATCACCTGACAACTTGCAGCATGTCCGGCTGTAGATTAGGGTTACAGCAAAGAATGCATCTCCGTTCTCAGGGAGCTACTGTAACTAAATGAAAAATTTCTCCTTTTTTACTGATACCTGTTCCTGTTGTGCACTCTTCTGCTGCTTCGAAAGAACACTGCTGATACATAGGTGCAGTGTATGGGCTTTAACTTTTACACAGGAGACTCCACATAAGAAACACACTGCAGACAGGTACACCAGACTCTGAGCTGCTGCCTTCACACACATCAAAAGACTGACGCAAGTGCTTTCATCACACTGTCAGTACCTGTTTACAACCACTGAATCTTACAATAACACTCTTAAGGTGTCTGAAATATGAGTACATAGTGGCACAAAAAAACACATAATGGGTCTATAAAGAGTGGCCTTGGGGTTGTTGTACATGCTCAGTAAATCAATCAGTGCCCGTGGATCCACACAGCAGACTTAACTCAGTAACACAAGTAGCTGTAATGAATACATCAAACTAAACGTCACTCAGACTCACTGTATTCTCTTACCTTCCTCCAAAGTCAGCTCAAGTTTAAAGAAGTTAAATTTTAGATTTTACCTGGCTTTAGCTGGATCCATTTTGTTTCACACAGTCATCTTTGGTTTCTGTTAGGTTTCTCCTCCTCTTTCTTTTTGCCTGTGGTCGGTCCCTCCCTCTCTTCCTTTCACCTGCACCCCTGCCCTCTACAACTGGCCCGACGGGAACAACTGGATTCTGCAGCCGACAAATCAGTGTTCAGAGCTGGTTAATGTGCTGCAGTTAAGTGTTTAGAGGAGCGGAGGTGGTGACGGATTTCACTGAAGATTATGCTGCTGCTCTTTCATGTCAATCAAGTTTATTGATCTCTGTGAGCAAACAGGAGAAAATTATTTTTTTGGTAGACAGGAAGGGGACTCCTGATTTTACATTCCACAAAGAAACAATTGCGTACATTACACAACTGGAGGAGAGTATGAAATGAGTGAGTAAAATGTCAGAAAATGTTGTTTGATAGGGTAGTGGGATGGAAAACAATAGGTGAGTTATGGGGAAGTGGTAGAAGCAGAAGTATGCAGTTATGGGGAAGGAAAAATACTTAGAGATGGGGGTTAGGTCCAAAAACCAATACAGACTTGTTGGCTAAATCCCCAACATCAATGCTAAAGATGTAAATAGAATACACTTAAGCCATAAAGACCTGGCACTACTTTTATGTCAGTTCCCAAATGAAACTTTCTCTATATCTAACCTTTCTTAAACGATTTGTCACCATTTATTTATGTTATCTTCTGTATTTTCTATTTTATCAGTATAAATCAGCTATTTTCCTGTATTTAATTTACTCATAATGAAGATGTTCATAAAATCTCAGATTGAAGTTGAGGGTTATTATATCAAAAACAGAGAAAACTCCAGAAAAAGTGACTTTTTCAGTAAAAAATATCATTAACCGAACATAAACCAAGCACTTCCATCCACTGTCATTGATCCAACTCCATGGGTTTTACTGGTGAATCAATGTTGTAGAAGATGACGGTGTTTCCACGGCAACTACGGAGCCTCTGAACATTCCAATGGGTCATATCTGATGACCATGAACAGATGATAAACTGCATTTTACACCAATTATTTACATGTATTGATAGGATTAGTGGACCAATAGGTATTAAACATTTACATCAGTAGATGTTTTGGTCAGTGATGGATGCTTAGGTCTTTATAGGTTAAAATACACCTTCATATTTATTGCAGGTAACTGAGGACACATTTATGACACAATTAATATACATATTTCACATTTATTACAACTTGATATTGCTGGTGCTTAACATTTTTTTTAAGAAAAAATACGAATGTTGATTGTTTGATCAATAAACAGTTGTGGTAACAGTATGATACAGTTTGAGGGTTAAAGTGCTTGTCTGTGTGACTGATTCATATCTGAATCTGAATCTGCAGGCTGAGACTGGTATTAAAAAAAGTTCCTTAGCTGAGACAGAGACAAGGCGTGTCCTGTTTTTGTCTGCCATATGTGTAATGCTTGTATGATAGGGCTTTAAGGAATGCAAATAAAGCTGTGAAGAGCCTGCAGAGGGGTCGGGGAGCACCACGTATCTGACATATTGTTCCCATTAAATCCCATTAAATTAAAAGTCTACACTAACATAATTGTACTTTGGCAATGTGTGTTATAAAGCTAATTTAGTGATATGTTTCATAAAAGGAGAGAAATATCTAGCTTACGTGACCATTATATAAATGGTTTTCTTTTCAATTAAAAAAGGTGCATACATAATGTATTGTGCACTACAAAATACAGTTGATACTCAGAAGTTGTACAGTATATAATACACTCCAATACATCAATATGAGTCCACATGTTTATAAATGGGTCATCCCAGCCTTAAGATCTTACATGTGTATAGTTCGTCACAGAAGGAATGAGTTGCATTAACAGAGTAAATGTTATTTTTTGGACTCTCATTCCCTGAGCCATTTGCTGTCGCTCTCAGTAGTTTGATCCTGTCATCTCAGTGAGAGCAGGACGAGAGGTATAGTGCTCAGTGATGCTTGAGAAATAAAACGGCTGCTTTGAGTCTGCACTGAGGGAATCTCTAAAGAGAACAGTACTTGGTTTCATGAGCTTTTGTTCCACTTGGCATGCGTCGCAGTATTACTGAATGCTATACTTTGTCTCCAGCTCCTCTGCTGCCTGTCCCAGGTGCATCAGTCTCAGTTTGTCCAACAATTCCTGTAACAAGGGCTGGTGAAGCATTCCTCCTCCTCGTCCACCCCCACCTGCGCGTGATCCCCTCTCGGCCCACACCCTCAGCATCTGGTAGTGGGCCTCCTTGCAGGACCGGTGGTCCATTTCCGCCCATTCGATTTCTTTGTCTGCCACATTGAGCGAGCGCACCAGCTGCTTCACCTGGGCCACAGGAACCACATCCAGCACCGTGTAGATCAGGTCAGAGGCTGCAGGGAAAAGTGACGGAAGGGTGAAGGAGGCATTGAAGGGAAGAGATAAAGATTAGTACAAAAGGTTTCTATGGTTCAACTAATGTGCACTTGGTAAAGAGTTTGTGCTGCCATGACGGTGTCAAATAAACTCACTCCTTATTTCCAGGGGGACACAGTCTGGTAGGTTGGACAGCTCCCTGTCCACAAATACAGCATGTGGAGGAGCCGCCTCAAGGCTGCTGCTGCTGGAGGATTCCTCACTTTTAATCAAAACTTTCTATAACACACACAGACAGATGTAATTCAACTAAATGAAGATATAGATCCAGTGGAATTCAGTCAGTGAATAAGACTGAATGTTTATTACACCGAGGTGAAAATAGTTACAGTTGTTCAGCAATTCACACCCATAAGAATCCATACAAAAAACATGATGTATTATACAACATAAATCTCCACAATAACACCTTTCACATAGTAGGCCAGGATTTGATTTCCATATTAAAGAGGTTGAGTTTTATGGGGGTTTTTTTCATTTATTTTCAGTTGTTGTTTGGTTAGGTTTAAGCAACAAAAGTACTTGAATAGATTTAAAGGGGCTATATGTAGTATATGTACATCTAAATATTAGCGAATTACCTTAAAGTATCATTAGAGTGTTTAGAATGGAGAATTCTGAAGTTGTGCCAAAGGCATCCATATACAGTATATCAGGTTGTAGAGAACTAACCTGAATGTATTGACCCCAACAAACCGTCAGATTTATGTGACCACTAGAGGGAGTAGTGAGTTACTCTGCTGGTCTCCCAGGGTGAGGAAAACTAACCAAACATCCAAACTGTCAGGAAGTGGCAATATGGAATTAGAACTGCTACAAAATATGTTTTAGAGTCAAAGACAGTGACAAAAGTGATAAAAGCTACAGTAGAGACACTGTTGTCGTTTTCACCACTGGACACAGCTCTAATTGAAAAGAATGGAGTTTTGATGCTGAAATCAAAAAGCTTCTTCTACAAGGCCGAGTTTGATCATGAAGCGTATGAAGATATAAAGTTATTATGTGATGTTATTATCTTTGCTAAGTTCACTGATTGTTGATCCATGGTTCAGACTAAACTGTGACAGTTCTGACCTTGTTTGGACGATTCCAAACAGATCTTTAGTGCAGCTACAGATACTACAAACTGTACACAAAATGGAGGTGAGTTGTGGTTTTACTGTGTTGCTGGTTTCAGATCTAAGCTAAAAGAGCTATAATGTAAACTATCAGCTGACAAAGGGTGTGAATATTGTAAGACTGTTATTTTGACTGTCAAAATAACCAGCTATGAGGTCTTATATGAAGAAGAAAATTGCCGATACCATAATACAGATGTGTAGAAACAATGAGCTTTTTACTTTATTCAGTGAGTGACAGTCTGTGGATACATAGCATTGAGTCATCCGTGGTTTTGGTCCTAAGTGTGTTGTGGTACGTGACTTCCTCCTGCTGTTGGGAGTTTGTAATATCAATACTACATATAACCCCTTACAGAAAAGATCATAGTTTAGAAAGGAAAGTAGCCTTTTTTGTGATGGATATGCAGGTGCAGAAAGCATCTGCTCACTGATAAATCAACAAACCTCGCATAAGTGTGAGGACACATCTGATGACTGGGAGGACAGCTTCAACAACTTCTTCTTGGTTTGCCGTTTTGTAACGACATGGGTTATGACAACCATGAGCACAAATAAAATCCCAGCTCCAGCCACAACTCCAGCTATTATGTTGATCAGATGACTCTCATCTTTATTAGGAGCTTCAAAAGGAACAAAAACAAGATGTGACAATAGAGCTTAGAAAATCAATTTTGCACCATGAGCTAAATATTATGAGATTTCAGGCTTTAAAATGTAAAATGAAGAGTTGCCCCTTATTTAACTGCTCACCTGTTGATGTGCTTCCCTGAGGACAAAGGTGCCCACACTCAGCTGTACAACTGTTCAGAAGAGAAGGAAGTTTCATAACATTTAGGAGGAAGAAGAAGTAACATTTAAGAGGAAGTGATTAACACAAGGGCAACACCAGCAACTTAAAACTGTATCATCTTTCACATTTGTGTCTGGTCATTTACTTAAACATACAGTGTATTTCTACCACTTTTATTATTCATGGATAAAATAATATATTTTCAGTTGTGGGTCTAATTAAGGAACAGTAGTATGTTTTTTTTCTCTTAAAACTGTGACAAAAATCCCCGTCAAACAATTGATCAATTTTCTCAAAATTCCTGAGAAATATTTTATTTTCACAAATAATCACTTTCAAAAAAATCTATTATAATGCCAAAATTTGACACATTTGCCTTGTGTATAAGTGTATAATCATATCTAAATTAGTATATTTATCTATAATGAACCTAGAACTATTTTTGTGGCAACTTCCAAATGAAACGTTCAACCTTCCCAAAGAGATTTATCACCGTATACTTTATATTATCCTCTGCATTTTGCCCTTTTCAGTGAAAATCAGTTATTTTCAGTTATATTCAATTCACTGTTCAATTCATCTAGATGTTCTAGAAAACTCAAAGACTATTGGATCAAAACAGAGGAAACTGAAGAAAAAGTGACTTTTTCAGCAGAATCTATCATTAACTCAACATAAAACGGGCAACTACAAACACTGTAATTTATCAAAGTACATGGGTTTCATTGATGAATCAATGTTGCAGAGAATGACAGTGTTTCCATGTTCACTACAGAGCCTCTGAACATCCAAATGGACCATACCTGATGTCCATGAAAAGCAGAGAAACTGTATTTTTCCTCAATGATTTCAATGTATTGATAGGATTAGTGGTATAGAAGTTATTAAGCATTTTACATCAGTAGATGGTGTCAGTTGCTGATGGTTATTTACATCTTTTAGGGTTAACATTTAGAACAATCTGTAATATTCAGTAACAAATACAATCTGAATACACGTGTGTTTTTTTCAGGTTGGCTCTTTACGACATTACTATGGATCAAACTGAAACTATAAAGGCCAAACCAAGTCAGCAACTATTTAGCAATTTTGGCAATGACATTAACGCAGTTTTAGGGTCTTGTAACTTCTCCATTCTGCTGACAACAAATGGAAAAAATGAACATGGTGTGTGTGTAGAGAGCTCTAAGTTTCATTTCAACAAACCAACTTCCCCAAGAACAGTTTTAAATAAACTGATTCCAACCAACATAATGGGAACAAAACATGGGCCAAAGGCTCATACGCAGTCGTAGACTCACTTCCTGCATGGCAGACAATTGCTCTTGACTCTGTAGTACTTCTCCTTACACACACACACTGTGTTGTTCTCTGGTGAACCTGTACAAGAAAACAATGGACCACACATTTATAAATCATGAAAAGGCTTCAACTTAACTGAGATCAATTTCAATTTCAATTTTTAGACTTACATTTGTGTTTTTCCCTTTCCTCAAGTTTACACTCTTTACATTTGAGACATTGAAATGTTTTTGAGTCAATTACATCTTTGTAGTAACCATCCTTACAGCCACAGATAGTGTTTTGGTTACTTTTACATGGAGATATTTCAATCTCTTCTCTTAAAGCTGTGAAAATAGAGAAAGGGGCAACAAAGCAAACAATTAACTGATGCTACACAGGTGAAATCAAAAGAAAGGCATGTTTTAAATAAGTGTAATATGTACGTCGGCATTGCTTGCAGCGGAAGCAGTTGGGGCTGTAGTTGGGCTGGTCTATGTATTGACCAGCTGGACATTTGGTGCAGGTACTCCTCTGGTCTTTACTTTGACACTTCTTCAATAGCTTAAAACCTGTAAAATATGATCATCGGCAGGAAATATGTTAATAGCTTTTGGGGAAATTGATCAACTGCTAGCAAGTCTGCCTATGTGATGTTTCTAAAAAGGCCAAAATGTGTTATAAGTTTGTGTTGTGAGGTGTAAGAAACTATACAGCACCTGGAAGGCACATGTTACAACATATTCCATCTTCATTTGGAAATTCATCAGATTGACACTTCTGTGCAACAGCAGGGATGAACATGCACTGCAACACAGAGTGGACAGTCAGTGCAGGTTATATTACATATTTATGAACATTCATCATTTCACATTTACTCATATTTGTACTTTTGTATTTGAGATTTTGCAGGGTTTTATGTTAAAACATCTTATTAGATATTACATGGACCACTTCAATAGTTTCTCACCACAAGGAGCAGTACTGTGCTCATAGGTGCTCTTTTATTCCATCTTCCTCTAGGCCCAGTGCCCTCCATTATTTTATAAGTTTAGTTCAATCCATCTGATACAACCTGCAAAAGCAAGAGGGAAAAAAACTCCATTAGCTAAGTAAATAGTGGTACAATACACAAGTCTATATTAAGTTATGTTTACTTCATGACCGAACCAACACTCTACTGTTAAAACAATAGTACATAGTACAGTATTTGACCACTGATGTCCTTTAAAAAAAGCATTTAGACTTTCCATAGTAATCTAGAGAGTAAGCATAAGCATTGTGCATTTTACAGGAATTTTTTCATATTGGATACTGTATGTTGGCTAGTTGTAATGTTATTTCCTTCAGTCAGACTGTTAAAATATCACAACAGTCACTGGAAAAGCTGCCATCATTAATATCAATATCCTTTTTTAAGTAAGAGTGAACTTTATGAATGGCAACATGTCAGCTAAAACACTTTGGCTGAACACAGAATATGAGTAATAATTATTTCCATCAGGAATTGCTGCAGACTGGGTTTACTTAGCTTGAAAGAATGCAAAAGGTCAGTGCAGCGTGGGATAAAATGATGGTTTTATGGCCCGAATACCTTCAATATTGATTTTAATTCTATGCAAATACATTCTCTGCTGTTTAGTTTTTTTGGAGTATGCACAATATAGTAATAAAATCTGGACCTAAACTACATCAGACATTTAGCTTCTCATTCAGACTGAAAACAGAGGGGGGCAGTAAAAACATATGCCGATCAGCACCTCTAAACTTCACTAACTTATTAACTTGTGTAAATATGTAGAAAGTCTAAAGTCTGTATTGTTTGTCTTTTGCACTACCATTATGCAAACACATTTTTCTTGCACTTTATTCTGTTGCTGCCTTGACCAGTGAATTTCACTGTGGTGGGGATCACTTAAACCTAATCTAATCTATCTCTTATTTGTTTAATCTATACAAAAACTGAAGTATAAAAACTGTGTTGAAGACGGTGACTTGCAGGGGTCCTGTTATCATTGTGAGGTTACCAGACACCCAGGGGTCCATACTGTCAGTCAACAGTCAACCACTTGAACAGGATTTACACATTATTAAAAGGATCCATATTAACTGAAGGTCATTTGTCACATTAATAATATTCACAAACATCACTACATTATATTAATACTCATTCATAACAGCCAATATTTTGTAGATTGCAGTGGCAGGTTTTTCTTTGTTTTATTTATTTTTTTTGATACAGTTTATTCAGTCACTTGTGTATTGCATGACCTCTGACCTTGATGTGGCAAACATACACAAAAGTACAAACTAAGCAGAGGTTTTTGAAACTTTGCAGCACTATCAAATTAAGGAAACACAGGATTTAGGATAATTATGGGGTGTAACTCTTGAAGATACAATCAGCATGAAACTGAAACTGAATCAAAATTTTAAACAGCTTTTTAGTTGATTTTATCAGTTCTATCCTATAAACATATTGGACAGTTGATCCATATATGATCTATACATGATATGCGAGGGACATAGAAGTATTCCTGCTTTCCTTAAAATAAATCCTAAAAAAAAAAAAAGTGGTTCGGAGGTTGTCTCGAAAATTAATCTTTTTAATAAAATAAAAAATAATACAATTTAATTTTTTTTAAAAAAAAAGCTCTTGAGAAAGATAAAAATCAAACATGTGAAATGAGGATACTTTTTTTTTAAATAATCTCCACTTCCACGTTAAAGCCTCATATTTCTGCGCCACATCCATTTCCTCGTGCACTGAAACGGCCAGATTAAGTTAAAGTTGACGTCTATACGTAACGTTCATCACTTTTAACAGCTGGTGGTTTGTGTATTTACAGATAACGCTGACGTATTTATGAAGTTAATCTAAGTTTTTTGACTTTACACTGGTTTCGGTTTAACTACCACAAACGCCCACTTCAGCCTAGACCCAGATATGAATCTTCCTTCCCACACTGACACGTAGAGGTATTTTACCGTCACTTACCTGAACCAGCAGCTGTCACAGTCAATAGATCTCTTCACTTCAGCACCGTATGTCGATGGATGTGTACATTAAATTGTATTTGGGTTTATTTGTCAGAGTATGGAAGTTCGGCGGTGGCTCCGTCGCCCTTTCGGCTTCAGGACGGGCGGAGGCGGACTCAGACGGGAAGTGGCTGCGTCACGAGGTGGTTCAAGGAATTGGAAGGCAGTTTGGCAAGAAGGCACCTGCGGGTAAAAAGAAAACCTAAAATTGCCTAACAGGACTAGGTAAAGCAGCAGGGTGATTCACAGCAACATAATCATATAGATATATAATACAGGGAGCCGTACAGTGTCACAATGCAAGACTGGATCAGTCACACAAGGCAGATTCATGGAGCAGCTTCATGTGCTCAAAACACAAACACATACAAACTAAACACAGCTATAGAGACTTAGAAAACTAATTAAAGTTCCCTCAGATGGGCCCACTGTCCCAGTATCACTATCTGATTTGTTATGTCGTATAAAAAAACCTGTGATTTATAATGTCACACAGACCATGACCCTTGACCTTTGGCCTCCGAAATTTAATCAGTTCATCCTTGTGTTCAAGTGACAATTTTACCAAATTTGAAGCAATCAAACATAGATAAATAATACAGAGCACAACATGAAGCCATACATTATCACAATGCCATACAAAACGACTAGATCAGTCACGCTAGGCATATTTATGGAGCAGCTTCATATGCACAAAACACAATAACATACAAACAAGCTAAACATGCAGACAGAGCCATAAACATCAAAGTGAAGTTCCCTCCACTATCTTCACTATTAATTCATCACAATCTACGTTCTTCTGTCATATAAAAACTTGTGACTTGTTATGTTACACAGACTTTAACCCTTAACCTTTGAGCCATCAAAATGTAATCACTTCATCCTTGTGTCCAAGTGAACATTTTGCCAAATCTGAAGTAATTCTGTTCCAGAGATATTGCATATTGAATTACATAAATCATGTATTAAATGAGCGTTACGTTAGCCATGATGCTTCAACTCTTAAAAATCTAGAACAATTTTTGTGTCCACTTCCTAACTGCATTTTCCATTTTTCATGTAATAACATTTTTCAGCAAAATATATCATTAACTGAGCATAAAAAAAACATTTATCAATTTACGTGAGTTTCATTTGTGAATAAATGTTGCTGAAGATGACAGTGTGTCTCACTACGGAGACTCTGAGCGTCCAAATGAGCCAGATCTGATGAGGATGAAAAGTTGAGAAACTGCATTTTATCTGAATTATTACTGTATGTGACATCCCCCGTCTGTGTGATAGATAAATAGATAAATAGATAGACAGGTAGGTAGACAGACAGGCAGGGAGACGGACGGACAGATTAGATAGATAGATAGATAGATAGATAGATAGATAGATAGATAGATAGATAGATAGATAGATAGATAGATAGA
>JAPQRQ010009110.1:0-15450 GCA_037367365.1 Apogon talboti
ACACTTTCAGGAGAGCAGGAAAACATCATGTGTTCAGCAATTACAACTCTGAAATTAATATTATTAAAATATTCATAGACTAGTGTCATTTTAGGCACCTTTAATTAGATCGTCAGTGGAAAAATCAATCACATATGTTAATTCAGGAATATTCTGAGAAATGTTTGGATCTTACAGACTTCAACAAATTAGAAAACTGTAATTCAGAGACTAATACAATCCAGTCAGTAAATTTAACAACTCCTTTCAAAAATGTTATAAAATGTGAGATAATAATTCTCAAACTCTAGAGGACATAAATTATCATTACCATTATATGACTGAATTGAAAATATATCTTTCTGCTTTTAATACAATGTAAAAAATATCATTAAAAAAAGTAATATATAAGAATAAAAAGAAGAAGAAGAAGAAGAGGGACAAGAAGGAGGAGAAAGAGAAGAAGAAGAGGGAGAAGGAAAAGAAGGAGGAGGAGAAGAAGGCGAGAAGAAGGAGGAGGAGAAGAAAAAGAAGAAGGAGAGAAGAAGAAGAAGATGAAGGAGAAGAGGGAGATGACGGACGAGGAGAAGAAGAAGAAGGAGGAGAAGAAGAAGGAGAAGGAGGAGAAGAAGGAGAAGAACTACTACTATTTGCCATATATGGCTGAAAAACACATTCACTATTAATATACAGTATTAAAAGAAGAAGAAAACAGGCAGGATTATGAATTTGTTGGGCAAGAAAATTCTCCAGAGCAATTTAGGCGTTTTTCACAATTTTCTGAAAAGTAAAACCTTGATGAATCAAATGAATTTAATATATTGCTCTGACCTACATTAAAATGTAACCTTGAATCAACAGGTTTGCTGCTGGTTATCTTTAAATCAGCCATTCCACTGACCAGTCCATCTCATAATGACTGGTACACTTTTCTTCTGCTTTACTTACACGTCATGAATGTGGCTGTAGAACCTGGCGTTGAGAGCACCCAGCTCAGACCCGACCAGGATGAAGGGTTTGGCTATGTCCGCCGCCTGCAGGAGTCGGTGCAGATCATCCACCATCCTGCAAGACAACAACACTCATCTGTCACAGCGCAAAACCAGGACACACAGTAAACTGGGCCAGAAGGTTTATTTATTCAGCGACGAGGGCCCAGGTCTCCTGACATGAAAGATGAATACGACAGGCCATCATTAATCTCATTAATCTCTAATCTCCTCATTAACAGGTTTATTAAGAACCTACTGAAGAGTCATTATTGAGAAGGAAACAATAATGTAAGAAGGACAGAAAAAGAAATGAGATCCTAAAATTAAAATGAGCAATGTCAACAAGTAAATGAAAGTTAAGGTCACCAGTATTTTTCAATTTAATCTCTTTCTCGGTACAATAGCACACATGTCCCAGAATAAACAACCCAGCTGAAACACAAATGACAAGATAAGGGGGGGGGGGGGGGGGGGATGTCTGCTGGCTGCTTTCCATTGCAAAACACCACAGGAAAAACAATCACCAGCAAACTTCTATCATCAGAGGGAGCATCATCATTACATGAGATGCAGCAGCTCCTCTCCAAGAGCCATCTGTTGTCCTGGGTTTGTTGTGCTAATAAATCAAACCTGAGGTGGCATGCTGAAATGAAGAGATTTCATAAGACTCGCGGGGTTAAGGTTAGGTAGTCATCAAACTCCTTGAGATATTGAATTCTGGGAAATTGATTGCCTGCATCTGAAATGTGCGGCCGCCAGCCTTCTGGGCCAGATGCCAAGGTAAACTAGACTGCTGACCGTTGGCGAAGCATGTCCGCTCATCCTCTAGGCAGATTTAAGGCTCGACAAAAGTGTTACGATGTCAAAGACGGGAAGATTACCGCCCAACCCCACTGCAGTGTGACGAGGTGGGGGCGCAAGAGGGTTCATCTGGGGAACCACAGCGGACGAGGAGCACTTCTCTGAGGATAGTTAATGTACACTATATAGACAAAAGTATTGGGACATGTTGAATTCAGGTGTTTGTTTTCTAATAGGGGTCTGGGATACAAAACAATAATGACAAATGTCATAATATAGTTTTATATTGGGATAAATATCATTGCATTGGTTTGTATTGTTCAGAAAATATTGATGTTTATATCTTAAATCAGCATAAATAGGACATGTAACAACTATCGCCATGATGTGTCCCAATATTTTTGTCCATATAGTTTAGAAACATCAATATTTCCTTACAGGTTAATGGGGGATTTTTCTTCCTACATAAGATGTGTAGAAAGTAGATAGTCAGTTGTGGTAGAAAAAATTATTTACAGTCAGAGCATGAAAAATATTTTAGAAAATTAGAGGTAAAACATTTAAAATCATAGCCATGAATTAAAAAAAAATAAAATTATTGTTGAGCGAAATTAAGTAAAAACCATCTCAGAGGCATTTTGGAAGCAAAGATAACATTTTAACAAAACTAACCGATGCAATGTAATGATATTCATCCTAATATAAAACCATATTCTGAAATTTGTCATTATTATCGTTTTGTATCCCAGACCCTTGTTAGAAAAGAAACACCTGAATTCAACATGTCCCAATACTTTTGTCCATACAGCGTATGAGGCAAATAAAGCAAAAGCGAATGTGAGATGTGACCATGTACTGTACTGTAGTTTAACTCTGTATGTACACACCAACACACCAAAATAACAGTTTATTCAGGATTTTCAATGAGAGAATTTGATGTTCCTCCTCTGTAGTGTGTCGTTGTACAAAGTAATAACTGCCGTTTTACACTATCTTTGTGTATTTGTTTATATAGTACAAGTATTCGATAAATCAAAAAAATACCAAAAAAATTTATCAGTAAAAATTATCATTGGTCACAGCTCGGGAGAGAACTATTTTTTGCCCACATAAAAAAAATATTTAAAAAAAAAAAACTGCACTAAATGTTACATAGACAGTTATCTATGATTTAAATCCTCTTATCTCTTGGCCGGGTCGTTACTGTAAATGAGAATCTGTTCTCAACTAACTTACCTGATTAAATAAAGGTTAAATAAATAAATAAGACTGCAATAGACATTAATGACACATTACCAATCCTTGTTTCCTACTATAGCCTTGTGTCCTTAAACTGGCTCAAACATCACAGGGGTCACCACAGAAATGAAAACAGCTATTAAAGATGTATTATAAAGCAGGCCTGGGTCACCTGTAAACGCTCCACAGTCGATTCTGGTCCTTATCCATATATACCTGTGTTGCATACAGATGCGCAGCTACAGCGCCGTAAACTGAGCTGCATCTCATTTAAGAATCACCACTAATTCACTTTGCAAACTCAGCAACAGCAGGAAAATGAGACAGATGGCCCTGTAGGTGTAAAACAGCCCACTCCTGCGTTCTGGAAGCATTTCAGGGCGACTCCGCGCAGTGACATTGTGTTTATAATGTAGACTTTGTGTAAAGCATCAGTATATGTGACAAAAGGAGGTGAAAACATGGATGTTCTGTGTCACAGTGATTTAAAACTTCAGAGGAAGCTCACCGTCCTGTCGTTGACATCCCCCAAGCTCTCTCAGTTCCTGTGGTTTCATTCTGCATCAGCCGCTTGCTGAAGCCCAATCCCATTCTGTCATAGGTGCAAACCTGTATACATGACAAAAAGGACACCGTGGTTTTTAAATAACATCATGCTCTAAAAAATAACTCAATCCTGGAAACAAACTGTAATATGCAAGATGGCAGAGTGGCAGAAAACCACCCCTTCTCCAACAGTGCACTGTCAGTTTGTTTCGGTTGCTGCTGCTGTGATTTAGCTCTGTGCGTCAGATGTAACTAGGCCCTTCCCAAACAAGTCTGTGACCTCATTTGGTCTGCATTTCAGACAAACGACAAGGGGCAGCCTGTCAGCCCCAACTTTCTGCTATACTGAGCCCTTGTTGAGGAGAGAGGATGTGGCAGAGCTACTGCAACGAATGTCCCTGCAGGCCCCTCACAACAAACACCGCCACATTAGTAAGAGCTGCTTCCAGGGAACGATAACCACAGTGGATTTCTCTGGTCAAAGACAAAAACCAGTATGAGCATGCCAAGTCATCCTCCATACTGCACTTTATTACAAACATTGCGCTATTGTTATATCCGGTACCGTTTTGAACCATTATTCCCCTCATAACTGTTACTGTATTGCGCTACCACTGCCATTGTAAATAAATTGATGTATACATTTTATACTCTATGCTAGTTTTTTTCTTTATATGTCTTATTTATTCTTGTTCTGTTTTTTTTAACTCTTTTTTAATAAGACAGTGAGAGAAAAACAGCATTTCTCAGGATTCTGTTGGGTTTCTGTAAATGAAAGGTTTCGACCAGCTCTATATGTAAAGTGCCATGAGATAACTTCTGTTATGATTTATATAAATAAAATTTGATTTGATGTGATTTGATCTCAATTCTCTGTATGTCCTGTGCATCTAGTGACTTGATAATAAAAAAATATTATAATCAAAATAAATAATATAATCATGATCAGATTATGTCAAGCCCATTGTTCAAACAGAGAAATAAAATGTATAAATATATGTAATACAGACAGATGACAAAAATAGAACAAAGTGATGGGAGTGGTCCCATCCAGGATGAAAACACTCCCATCTATAGGACATGAAGGCTCACTAAATGATTTGATGAGTATAAAATAATGTGGATTAATATGCTATGTCTTCATAGTCACCTATAAGACGCTTTGGACTGACACACTCTACCCTCATCATCTCATGACCAAAAAAAGGTGATACCATTTGGAGGAATCATGTTTATCCCTCCAGTGATGTCCACAGAGTAAGGCACTTTATGTGGATTTTTCTTTTACTTCAGTTACCTGTCTGCATATATGAACATTCATGCATTAACATCTTACTTTTGTTAGCGTGGCAACACTCTCCTGGACATAGAGCCAAATGTCTGAGGACATTCCAGTTGGTGCATCTAATATAACTACAGAAAAAAAAAGGACCGGTTAGGTTAAGGTCAATTTCAGTTAAAATACATGCTTTATATTTGTATGGAAGCACATTGTGATAGTCCACACTTAAGAATTTCAAACAAAAACATTAATTTAGGCTGTTATGATGCAGGAAATATTTTATTACCAACTGGTTTTCCTTGTCCTTTGCAGTAAAGATGCATCTTCTGACCCAAACCAACATCAACAATCTGGCCATCTGGATTGTAAGAGGAAACGGAACACAAACAATAATGAGGCTTAACAAAGGAAACTTCAGAGGAAAATCTGCTCATACTTGTCATACAGGCTGTTTATTTAACCCTTTAAATTAACATAAAAATAATAAAACTGCCTTAAAAAAATCAACTATGGCTTTGCATAAATTGAGTAAGAGCACCTTTAGGGATGAGCATCTGTCCTTCTCTCTGAAGTGAAGCGTAGTTGAGAAATGGAGGAATGAAGATGATTAAAAGGAGACACTTCCCAATGTTTATGAGCACAGAACCATAGGAGACTTTGCCTTTAGCTTCAGCTTGGCCCTGTGGTCGCTGATCCTGATCCTGGTTTATGCAGAAAAGAAAGTGACATCAGAAGCATTAACAACTACACCTAATAATCTGACAATTATCAGGAATTATATGACATTTGAAACAATAAATGTGTTTTGGGGTTTAGGTGGAACACAGTCAAATGTTATTATTTCATGTTATTTCATTATGTGTTGGACGTGCTTCGAATTTAAGAACTATATCTAAGCTAAAGTAGGAGTATGTTTACATCTAAATACCTGTAAATAATAAAAATGGGAAAAGGAATTTGCTAGTTTTATTCCTGTCCAAAAAAAGACAATGTGGCGGTCTTCTTCTATTCAAATGCGATAACGTTAGTACTGTTTCTGACTGAAGGAAACACATGCAGCAGATGTGATGGCTGGTGAACAGGTTGGCTTTTAGGACCTGTCATCTAATGATGGCTAAAGTTAGCAGAAGGCTAACTATCACATGTAGCAGACATCGTTAACGCCACATTACCTTTTTATCCACATCGCCTTGTTCTTTGCTTGTTGCTGGGGCTTCCGTTCTTCTACGCATTTTGCACTACAGTAATGACTGGTTCATTAAAATATTCATTCAAAAACTACTCTCAAACTGGTCTTAATGAATGAACTGCAGCTACTTCCGGGTGTCCGTACAGGAGCCGATAAGGGATAAACTACCTTGATGCGTTGCGGTGCAGCAAATACAAAAAAACACAAATCCATGGTCTGTGACTGGCACGTATTCACAGAAAACACATTTGACAGTACAGAGAGTGTAGAAATTATAGAAATTATGTTAAAATGTAACTCTAATGTCACTAAGTAATATCTAATATTTTCTAAAACTTTCGCCAATAGGTTGAACTCTTTTGGAAATTATGTTATGAACTCGATTTCATGGTTGGTTTAAAACATCATAAAATCTTTTTTGTAAAGAATAGACTTTTAAAACTTGTATTGTTGTTGTTGCTGTTGTTGTTGTTGTTGTTGCTATTGCTAGTAGTAGTAGAAGTAGTAGTAGTATTTTCCAAGTTGTTTTCATTTTCTTTATAATTGAATTGAATTGAATTGAATTTTATTTTATTTTATTTTATTTTACTTACCTGTGTCTGTTTTCCTGTATTTCTCTGAGGTATTTTGTGTGGTTTGCAGTACAACTATTGGCCTGCAGGGGTCATTGTATGCCGTGATCCTCTTCTGGATTCAACCCCACAGACTCCTCCAGTAAAGGCAGCAGGATAAACACTGGATTGGATTCTAATCACCATTCAGTAAGTCGCTGTTTAAATATCTCAGGCTCCCAAATGAAATGCAGCCCTAATACAAACTAGAGATCATTCACTAAACATATGCAAAACTTAGCATCTTGATAAGACCAAAGAAATGAAGATGATCAGAAATCAAGTCTGTGACTGCATGTCCTCTGCTCCTCTCAGAAGAGCCAATCAAATCCTCATCATGTCTAATAAGGCATTTATGGTGTGCAATATAGCTGCTCTCAGGACAAGTAATTTATGCAAATTGCTGTTTTTATGCAGTCATACAAAGAGTGCAGGCTTGCGTCACTCAGCGACTGTGACACTGATGGTATACTGCATCATCCACATAGCCTTTCACACAGCACTTGTTTTGGATGTGTCCTCAGTTTGGCTGTGTGCCATGTCTGTAATCATCTTGCACATTTTAGATACCAGGGAAAAATCTGTTTAAAAACACTAATGCGTAACAGAGTGATCTTTTTTAGCAATTTGACATCAAACGTAGGTCATCACAGTGATGCAACAAGACACTGCAATGGGAAATGAATTGCTCCCCAGGGTCCAATAGCCCTAAGTAAGGCCCATTACTCTAATACATTAATATTTACCAAAGAGAAAACAAAGCTAGACAGTCCTGACCATTTATCCATTAAACTGTGTCTAGACAAAGCAAAAGCTCAACAATAAGCCCTGTTTAGATACCAGGTGACTGGTAGCTACAGCCATGTAGGGAATTCATTGCAGTAATTAAAAAGCCTGGCTCGACCAAAATGATGAATGTCAGGTATTGACTCACCGTCAGGCCAGCCGTGTGTGTGTGTGTGTGTGTGTGTGTGTGAGCATGTGTGTGTTGTTTTTGTTTCAGGGTACGCAGGGTTGATTAAACCTAATGATGCAGGGCCTTCTCAGCCTCTCGCTTCTGTTCCAGCTCCACATAATTAGGACTGAGAGAAGGATATTCTAATCAGACAACTGTAGCCTCCGTCTACAGTTTGTGGATGCCAGTCAGACAACAGTCACTCTGCCCTTGACTCCTGCCTGATCCAGTCTGAACAGCAGTGGAAAAATCTATGAGCAAAACCCCCCTTTCGCTGTCTGACCCCCACTGGGAAATCAGGGAACTCATTTCATCACAGATTTAGACGTAGTAACAACACTCACCACTGTGGCAGGTTAAACAAATGATGTCCTTGGCAGCCAGATTAAAGGTTGGTATTGGTGGTTAGTCCTCTGGATTATTGGTACACCATTGTGGTTTTACACATGTTGTTGACATAGCTCTAAATCAAACTAAAGACTTCAACAGTGATTGAGGTATAAAACTGAGAGATTTGATCTGCATTGTTTTTATATGAATGCCTTCCTTTAACCCATATCCTCCTGAGACACAGGAAAGTAAAAGAGTTGGCTTTTTTACATTAAATAATTGCCTTGACTGGAAACAGTACGATGCAACAGTTTTTTCAGATACATTATTTATTTATTTATTTATTTATTTTTCATGGAATGTCCTTTCCAGTGGACAGTGTTTTTCTTTTTTTCTTTTTTTTCCAAGTAAAGCTGTGAAACTCTTGTCCTCGACAGAGGACAAAAAAGCATTGCTGGGTCTCAGGAGGATATAAACATATAGTTATTTGTAGTGACTTCCAAATACATTTTTCTCTACATTTTCTTACTGATTTATCACCAGTATTCTCCTTTGCATTTTGCACATTTATAATAGAATTGAAAATCAGGTATTTTCCTATATGTAATTTACTGATCATGTAGATGTTCATAAAAGTTCAGATTAAATTCCAAGGTTATTATATAAAATCAGAGAAAAGTGAAGAAAAAGTGAGTTTTTCAGCAAAATACATCATCAACTGAGCATAATACATAATAAAACAGCCACAAACACTGTTTCCACAATGACCATGAAAAGATAACAAACTGCACTTTACCTGAATTACTTAGGGTACTAGGTCAAGTGGACAGGATATTTTTAACCCTTAAAGACCTACAACTATTTTTGTGGTGACTTCCAAGTGAAAATTTCTCTCCATTTAACCTTTCTTAAGTGATTTATCACCATTTATTTTAATTTTTTCAGTGTAAATCATATATTTTCCTTTTTTTAATTTATTGTCCATGTAGATGTTCATTAAAGCTGAGAATAAATTCAAGGGTTATTATAGCAAAACAGATAAAAATGACAAAAAATGTCTTTTTACGCAAAATATATCATTAACTGCACCTAAAAACAAGCATCTACATCCATCATTTGGTGAATCAATGTTGTAGAAGATGTTTTGTATTGTGTCTATGGAGTCTCTGAACGTCCAAATGGGTCATATCTGATGACCATGAAAATTTGACAAACTGCATTTTACCTGAATTATTTACATGTATTGATAAGATTAATGGTTAAAAAGTTATTAAACATTTTAGATCAACTGTTTAGGGCTTTGAGGATAAATTCTGTGTTTATAGAAGTCTAAAAATGTCCTACCGCCTCCACATGGGCATGTAAAGTGTGCTAATTATCATATCGTATTTACAGTGACCTTTATATAATCAGCAGTTTTATTAAAATCATGCCTGGAATTAAATAAACTCCAAATGAGCTTTATTGACAAAGTTCCTAGTGCTGTGTGATTAGAGCGTGGGGGTTCTGTTTGGTTGGAATTACTGTGACATTTCTGCGTCTCTCAGCATCCATAGAGTGTTCTTTACAGTTTATTACTATTCTAATTAGGTATTTCATCTTCCTTCGGGCCACATGTAACATCTTCACGCTCCCGTAGCGCAGCGAAGAAAAGCTACTCCTTCTGTGCCAGGTCACCTTGACACCATCCTTGCCATTTGTGCCATGTCCGGAGGCTGCAGCCATTTTTAAGGTGTTGCTTCTTCCCCTTAGTGCGTGACATTCAGCAGAGCCTCGCACAATGCATTTCATCCCTAGTTACAGGGCACCTTTCCCAAACAACAGATATGGGATAGGACAGCCACTAAAAATGGAGGGCAGAGCGGAGACCCACTGCAAATAATAACCTATTATTTTGACATTTCTATGCCTCTGGTTCTGTTTCTACAGCTCCGTACTGAACAACTGCAGACTGTGCATGATCTAAAACCCTGGAAATGGATTATTAATAACCCTCAAAGATGAAGCAGCAAAAAGCATCGACTGATCCAAAATGTTTGATAACTTTTTAACCACTGATCCTATCAATACATGTACAGTTTGTCATCTTTTCATGGTCATCAGATATGACCCATTTGGATGTTCAGAGGCTCCGTAGTTGCCATGGAAACACCGTCATCTTCTGCAACATTGATTCACCAGTAAAACCCATGGAGTTGGATCAATGACAGTTATAGCTCTGTTAGCTTAGCTCTGTTTTTAGACAGAAAACAGCCACAGTAAAACCACTAATCACCTCTGCTTTTGAACAGTTTGTGTTGTCAATATCTGAACTAAAGATCTGTTTGGAATCCAACAAACAAGGTCAGAACTGTCACAGTTTAGTATGAACAGTGGATCAACAAACTGCAATTTAGTAAAGATAATAACATCCCATAATAACTTTATACCTTCATAAACCTCAGACTCAAACTCAGCCATGTAGAAGAAACACTGACATTTCATCATCAAACTCCATTCTTTACATTCACAGCTGTGTCCAGCGAAGAAAAAAAAAGACAATTTTTTTTTCCATTTCTTTTCTTTGACTCTGACAGTTGTTTCTTTCTGGTTCTCATCCTCAACTTGGCCTCTGCCGGCAGAGTGATTCATTATTCCCTCTAGTGGTCACATAAATCCATATCTCTACAGTCCAATACATTGGCATGTTTGGCAGACCTTCACAACTTCTCTTTATTCTAAACACTCTGATCATAATTTTAGGTTGTTTTTTTAATCTTTGAGAGTAAAAATATGACATATGGCCTCTTTAAGGGATAAGAAAATGATATAACAGTGAAACATTGAACCAGATGTGTATACAGTACATACATCGGAGACACTGCCTCATGTCAAAGAAATCAAATTGTAATTGAGATAGCAGCCGTTGAATGAAAAGCCATTTCCTGTTTGTTTTATCTGTTTCGTCACATATGAGCGAGTTAACCGGGTGACATTTCCGTACTGGGTTGTCGGTATCACCAAAGGCCATCGCCAAATGCTGCGGGGCCACTCATATCTCACAACACGTTGGCTTGGTTTATTAAATCCCCCTGCGTGAATGGTCGTATGATGTTTTACCGCAGCATCTAAAGGATATAATGGAGCTTTAAATATTAGCTGTGGATGTTCATATTAGAGACACAGCTCTGGGAAACACTCACATGGTGGTGGTTGGGGAGGACAAATATTTCAGCAACTATTGGATGGATTTTCAATCTGCAGGTAATTTATAGACTTGTACTTATCAAACCTTGCACTAATGAAAATTTTGTGTGATCATAAGCTTCATAGATATAATACAATACAATACAATATATCTTTATTGTCACTGTTACAGGAACAATGGATTCCATGTAGCAGCTCTATTCTGTTTACCAGCAAACACTTAAAGTACAAAAAGGCTATAAAAATTAAACAAAAAATACTGAAAAATATAATCAAAGTACAACTCTACAAGATAAAATACTAAATATACATATACTACTAAAATATACAAAAAGCTAACTCTCTACTACAGATAAGAAATATGTACAACAAATAGGAATATATATACAGGCAGTAAAGGATATATACACGGTAAGATGAAAAAAACAGCAATTGCCATCTTAATAATCAATAAAGATCTAGAACTATTTTTATGGTAAAGTTTTTCTACATTTAACCTTTTCCATGTGATTTATCACCATTTATTATAATACCTGCATTTGTCAGTGGAAATCAGGTATTTTACTATATTTAATTAACTGATCATATAGATGTTCATAAAAGCTCAGAGTAAATTCAAAGGTTATTATATCGAAACAAAGAAAACTGGAGAAAAGTGATGTTTTTCTGCAAAAATGACCATGAACTGAACATAAAACAAACATCTACAATCACTGTTATTTGTCAAAGTACATGGGTTTTACTGGTGAATCAGAGTTTCAGCAGATGATGCTGTTTCCACGTTCACCTCTGAACGTCCAAAAAAGACACATGTGATGCTGCTGAAAAGCTGAGAAACTGCATTTTACCTGAATTATTTACATGTATTGACAGGATTAGCGGTTCAGAAATAATTAAACATTTTAGATCAGTAGATGTTTTTGGATGGCTAGGTTTTTGAAGCTTAAACAATTCAGTAAAAATGGTTTTTGTTATCACTTACTGTCTGCATTTAATGAGCTCTGTCTGTTTTAGGTACAATATACAACCTGAGCTGGAGCAGTTTATCAGACAGCGACTGACGTAAACAGTAGGTAGAGTATTAAGTTAATGAACAGTGAAGGCCTCCTCTGACAAGGTTGAAGTAAAATGTTCTTCCGTTGTGCTTTATTTAACATTATGCGCAATAACTTTTGGGAAATTTCACCCGGGTTTACTCAGATGACAAATTCACCCTGAAAGCCTCTCAGTCTCAGTCAGTCTCAAACCGAATTAATTTGTGCAAAACTGTTTACAGCGTTCTGAAAACACACACCACACACACATGTTATTGGCTCTTTGCATCTTTAGCTAATTTCTGGTTAATGAATGTTTTGCTCCATGAACAGCAGGATTTGGCGTGTATGTATTTTGGGTTGTATTATCTTGTTCCTTACAGAGAAGGTACACATGGCCCCGGCGTTGATAAAAAACAAGCTATTTCACAGGAAATGCACTGTCTCCTTCATTTATTTATGAGTAAGCTCTGGGGAGTTCAGGAGGGGAGGCATCACAGGCATCAGTCTTCAGCCCTCGGTCTTCAGACTCCATGCGGCGCTCATCGATTTTAGCCCCTCTCTGCTGAAGTGCACCATCAATCAATACAGTAACAAGTCTTCATTTATACTTGAGAAATGCAGTTTCCAACTCAGTGGGCACGAAGTCCTGGTGTTCTGAATGCAGCTGGGGAGCGGCACTGAAACTCTTCTGCCCACCAACTGATACATGACTGCACACAGACAAGTCGTGCACATACACACAATGGACAAAAGTAATGGGACACGTTGAATTCAGGTGTTTCTTTTCTAACAGCGGTCTGGCATACAAAACAATAATAACAAATGTCATAGTATAGTTTTATATTGGGATAAATATCATTGCATTAGTTAGTTTACTTTAAATTGTTATCTTTGCTTCCAAAATGTCTCAGAGATGGTTGTTAGTTAATTTCTCTCAACATTTATTTATTTATTTATTTATTTTTTGTTATTTTAATCCATGACTATGATTTTAAATGTTCTACCTCTAAATTTCTAAAATGTTTTTCATGCTCTGACTGTAAATAATAATTTTCTACCACAACTAACCATCTACTTTCTTCACATCTCACTGAGGAAGAAAAATCTCCCAATAAACTTTAAGGAAACATTGATGTTTATAAACAATATGGACAAAAATATTGGGACATATCATGGCCACGGCTGTAAGATGTCCTGTTCATGATGATTTTAGGTATAAACTAAAAATTAAACAAAACTAATATTAAAACTAAATTGTCACCAGTAGGGGGAAACAAACTAGCTGATGACGTCACTCAGTGGGGTCATCGGTGCTGGTTGCTTGTTCACCAGTAGGGGTCACTGAAGTAAACACGATTATTGAGATTGCTGTAAGTCATAACTCATAATATTAGAGTGATACGTTTTGGAAAAGAAAAACCTATGTCTTTAACAAAGAAAAAAAAAGTACGTTACATATGATCATGTGATCAGGTACAGATTATCTAAAGTACCGTATGCTGTTTCCATACAGTTGATGTTTATATCTCAAATCATCATGAACAGAACATTTTACAGCTGTAGCCATGGTGTGTCCCAATATTTTTGTCCATATTTTATAAAAATCAATATTTCCTTAAAGTTTAATGGGAGATTGTTCTTCCTCAGTGAGATGTGACAAAAGTAGATGGTTAGTTGTAGTAGAAAATTATCAATTACAGTTGGAGCACAAAAAATATTTTAGAAATGTAGAAGTATAACATGTAAAATCATAGTCATGGATAAAAAATAAATTACAATAAATTTTGGAAGCAAAGATAACAATTTAAACCAAAGTAACCAATGCAATCATATTTCTCCCAATATAAAACTATATTCTGACATTTATCATTATTGTTTTGTGTCACAGACCACAGAAAAGAAACACCTGAATTCAACATGTCCACATATTTTTGTCCATATTGTGTATCAGAGCATAAATGAATGAGAACAGATGTGGGACTTTTCCCTCCGCTGACTGAAGTTAAGAATCTGCTTCGTGCAGTTTGTGGATGTTTCCCTTTAACCTGGGCTCCAAACACTCAAGTAGTTTGACGTCTATATTGTTCTTCCTCCACTGACTTCAACCTCTTCATCTTGAAAAAGAGCAGTCGCCTTTAAAGCTATAAGTGGTTTATATAAGATGTGTTCACCTATGGCTACGCATTTAATGTAAAGTGCTGGCCTCAGGTGTTTTCACTTCATCTCTGCCAAGGGTTTACTTTTATTTTATACATTCAAGGGCATGATTGTCAATCCAGCTTTATTTTCTAGTATTATGTAGTATTTACACTGGAGAAATGTAGATGCCATTTAGAAGGAATCACTGGCTCCTCTTTCAACATTTAATCGAGCATTAGCGACGCTTGTCAGTTGGTGTTTGTGAAGGGAAATTATTATTATTCCACTGGAATCTACTGAAACACTCCACATAATGCACATAAGTAAACCTTAACCTGAACCTTGATTATGTAATTTAATGGTTCTTAATGTTTTTAATGGAAAAAGTTGCAAATACAGCACTGATTATTCATATGATATGACTTGGTATAAACATAAGATAGAGTTTTTTTATGTTTTTATTAATATATTTATTTACTGGGTTCCTCACATTATTTAACCAATATACAGGGATGACCTTTTCAGTGTTTATGACAGATATGTAACCTGGTTTTCCACTAAATAATTCTTTCTTTATGTATACAGTCCTATGCAACAGTCATTGTCCAGGATTTGTTGGTTTAGTAAAGTTCTGTTGTCCACACATGTGCATTTGTTAGCCTCTGTGTTAAGATCCAGCCTGGATAAAGTATGTGTAAGTGTGAAGTATGTATAACACCAACAACCTACATATGTTTTCTCTAAAAATCTGAAGGATAGCAGATATATTATGACTGGAATAAATTTTTAGGAACTACATGGGTATGCAGATTATATGTTGTTATATTCTGGTCTTATTTATTTATTTATTTATTTATTTATTAGTAAATAATAATTGGCAAAAAGAGCACATGTGACTTTTTTTTTTTTTTTACTATTAACTGTGATTTCTGTGATATTTGCTGACAGTACGCCCCTACTTTAATACCTGAACTTATAAATGGTGACAGCACAGAGACAAAACATGCAAAATATTACATACTTTGATAAGATTTATATTTCATATTATAATATTTTACCTCTTCTCATGAAATGATTTTGACAGTATAATTTATTCCTGACAGATAAAGTGTAACAGACTCACTACGTAATCATTCCAAATGGTCAAAGGTGATTAAATAAATA
>JAPQRQ010009263.1:0-15434 GCA_037367365.1 Apogon talboti
TAAAGTGTCATGAGATAACTTCTGTTATGATTTGGCGCTATATAAATAAAATTTGATTTGATTTGATTTGATTTTAGTAGTTTCAACCAGTGTTTTATCTACAGACTGTAAGTAGAGGTGGTGTTCATGGTGCAACGCTAATAAAATACATGACATGAAAAAAACAATTCTCTGAATTTCTCACCTGGTGGAATGTACTGGCAGGCCCCTGAAGCATTGACCAGCACATTTGTATGAAACGTCGCGTCAAATCTCTCATCGGCACTACAAAGAGTGAAGAACGGTGAGATATGACAGAGCAATATACCGAAAAGCTGTCAGAGAAAGAACTGGGGAAGGGAACAATGGAGCAGAGGTCCTGAGGTTAAATTAGAGTTAAGTACAAAGGGAAATCCAGACAATAAACACAGGTGAAAATGAAGGTGACCCAGAGGTAGACACATGGGGAATTAGTGTAGATGCAGACAGACGGTGTATTATCACTGATCATCTTTAGCAAGCAGGGTTGTCTGTCACAGAGATGTCCTTCAAACACACTGGGATTATGTTCACTCAGAGACCGCAGCACAGACATTATAATCAGAAAATTACACAACTGTCACACAGGCGTGAGAGCTGTCCCTGGAACATTACGATATGTGAATTGTATTCCAAGGAGTCGGACAATTTTCTTCTTTCGGTTTTACGTTCAGCTTCAGAGGATGGTATTTGTTTTAGTGTCACTGGGCAAAAAGTCCATAATGACAAGCATTTTAGCATGTTGTAATACAAGTGGTCTGAGAAGAAACTAGATGGGTGCAGTACCCCTTGATTCTGTTTTCAGACTACTGGAAATTTAGCCTACGATGAAAGACAGAAAAAAACAGGTGATGGACAGCTGTGGTAACCAATCCCTGTCAATACCTAGTGAAATGCATCCAGACTCCATGGTATATGGTGTACGGCAGCTCCCCTAACTAGGATATATTGGCTTAACTACAGTGAGGAATGAAACCACATTATGTCATGCATATATAGCCTACATCGAGAGCTGCAGGAGAATGTGAATGTAAAAAAAATGGCTTTTTTTTTTGTAAGTTTTGCCTCCAGTAATTTTAAACCCCCACTGAAAGTGCAGCTTTCTGTGATTCCTAAGAGCTAATAAACCTTTGACATGGTCACAGACATGCTGCCAAAAGTTCATATTAAAAAAGAATGAAGTCCCAGGTTGCATGAGTCTTGAGTGACCTTCCTACAGCTGCAGTCTTGAAATAAAGTCCTCTTTTACAGACTCTGTTCAGCTATAAAAGCATATAGTGAAAATGCATTGTTAGTGTTGACTCTGTGGGCAAATTTTGATCGTGTAGACTTGTTTCCAGCTGTTTTATTTCATTATTATTTGTTGTTGTACTTTAGTTTTGAATACCGATGATTTGCTACAGTCTATTTTGTTGTCTTGTTTTTTCATGCATTCTTCACCTATCTCTGATGAGCACCTGATTCCTTAATGTACATTGACATGTTGAGGATTCGATCCAGTTCAATATCCACCACTATTTTTTTCTTCAGATGAAATGCTGTTTCATGTAGAGTAGTGATTAAATATGAGCAGAAGAATCAACACATGCATTTTCACCATTTTCATTAATTCATACTTCATACATACTCAGTGTGTATTAACCTAAATATTTTATGTCATGACTGTCAGGAAGAGTGCAACAGAAATAAATACTAGACAAAAATAGGATCTGTTTACACTCTAAACCAAGTAGGTAAGGGAAACACAAACCTAATGTGTGACTTTGAGGTGAATGTGTTTCTGATGTTTCCCGGTGAACAGTAAACCACAAAGACAACAGTTTTAAAGAAAGCAGAGATGCAGTGAGTGGTGGCAAACTAGTGTTTGTTCATTTATTCATATTTTGTTCAATATTTATTCAAACCTTTTCTGCGTAATGTGACCTCCACAGGCAGAATGGAAGTGCTGAACTGCATTCACCTCATTTGGACCAATAAATGACTGCTCATCAAGCTGGACAATAAAGCTTGACTCACACCATCATCTGTTATGTCCATTACTACATTTGGAACACTTACAGTAGGACCCAGAGGGAGTGAGAGTGAGGAGCATGCTTAAAGTCTTCCTGAAGGCTTTTTGTTAGACAGGTAGGGCATAAATTTCAACAAAGCGCACTGGGACTGTGCCCAGGAGACATAAAACAGGACAAGGCTTTACCCAATGCAGATTTACAGCAGCTACATCAATAATCTAAATCTAATCACTCTTTTCACTTAGCAGACGTTGGAAAAACAAAGGGGCTGTGAGAATACTCTGGAACTGCTGTAATCGCTCTTCTCCATTGGAACAAATGAGCTGATTAGCATTTAGCCTTGTATTTGGGAAAACTTCTACCTAAAATGAACTGTACATGTAGTAAATCAGATTTTTTTTTTTTTTAGTCTCAAAAGTATCTCTTGGAACACTAATAAGGGATACAGCTAATTCAACAGGGATTTTGCATTAATGTTAAGTAAATGTCTGGATGTGTGTAAATCTTGTTTTATACTATTTCATGAAACATATAAAGATTTAGCTATAGCTTAGCTTTAAAATGTGAAACAAGAACCTAGTTTCCAGATTCCATGAAGCATAACTCTAATCACATTTAATCACATCACTAAATAAGTAGAACATGTTTCCAAAAGGTCATGTCATGTAGTAAATTTAAGTACAGGATGCCAGCAGTGAAGCCCAAAGGAGTTGTTTTGCCCTAAATGCAATTCAAGAGGGATTTTAATGCTATGTTTTTTGCCTACATAGAATTAAATGGTAACAACAGGATAAATTCTGAGTTTTTTTCTTGTCATCTAAACAGATTTAAAATGAGTTCTAATGGAAGAATGTGCAGTGGATGAGCTGTGAACAAATTAGACATACACAATTCAAAGTGTATAAAGTGTTTAACCCTTTAAACCAGGGGTGGACAATCCTGGTCCTCAAAGGCCAGTGTCACTGCATGTTTTAGATATTTTCCTCTTCTAGCACACCTGGACGCCATTACGTCGTTATCAGGCTTCTGCAGAGCTTGGTGACGAGCTGATCATTAATTGAACCAGGTGTGCTTGAAGAGGGAAATGTCTAAAACATGCAGGACACCGGCCCTCGAGGACCAGGATTTCCCACCCCTGCTTTAAACCCTAAGCCTAAAATGGTGTGCCTGGACTTTTTTCTTATTTTGACTATAAAAAGGTTAAGAAATATGCTGTGAGTGAGTCCCCATTTTTCCAGACCACTTTCCAAATCTATCAGTCATTTACAATTTACCGCATGTTATAATACTACTAAAACAACTTCTTCTCCAACTTCTAGTACAGTCATGAGTGAAATTACTGTAATGACCCAGTAAAATCTATAAAGTGCAATGTCTCAGGTTTCAGAAACCATTGGAATTTTTCCAACTGCACAAACAGTGAAAGAGTTACAGCCATCCAAACTGCATATGCACAGGGTATGTCAGGTTTTCAAGAGTTAATGAGGTTAATTTCTTACAGGAACTGGTGAATTACTCCTCTGCTTTGTCTGCCCCTAGTGGCTGAGGTGCCAAATTACATGTCCAACAGCAACATCAAAGCAGACGAGAGTTGAAGCTGTTTGAAACCTTAAAGATTCAAGGCTTTTGAGAAAACACTGAGGGATTCAGCCCCAGAAACCACTACCAAGGTTAGCTTTATGTGCCTGGGTATATTAACAAATTATATAATGTAGCACATAACCTATTTTATTATGTTACAAGTACGAATGTACCATTTGTAAAATGCTTGGCCAATATCGATATCACTTTTTAAATGACATTTTGACAAATGGCTGAAATCAGAGTGACTATATCTTTCTGTATTTTGTTTATGTTATTATTTGTCCTTTAACAAAGAAAATCTCCATCATACATATAAAAAATAGTTATGTTTTTAAAGCCTTTCATCACTCTATATTTGACTGAACAGAGACTCAAACAGAGACTCAAACATACAAATTTTACATACAAATACAAACTACATACAAATACAAAAGCCTTTAATATAACACAACAGATAAAAAAAGTGCCATCAGTGAAAAGATATACCATCTGATATATTAATACTGATATCAACAAGTATCAGCCAATACCAATAGCCAGCCAAAATATTAAAGACCAAAAATCATAGAATCTGATATTGACATTGACAGACACTAATTAAATAAACTGAATTAATTCAACAAAATATGTCAGATCTTATCAGGAAAGAACTGTTAAAACATCATCACCAGGAAATGCTGTTATGGTTCAGATCTATTATCATATGGACTCACATTGGAACCAGCCTGCTGTAGAGAGAGCTTACATTATTAACATAAAAAAACAGAGTGAGCAGAGCGTTCAGGACCCCGGACTCCAACCTTCCTGTTTGGTGAATCAGATGGTGAAATATTCATAGTCATACAGAACAATTCCTATATCATTCATCTGGAAAATGCTTTTGTTTTTTTTCCCTGTGTCCAGACGCAGGCATATACAACATACATGAGTCTACCTTTTAGGTCTTCCACTGTCCCTGGTATTCTCATTGCTCCTGATCCTCACTCAAAGAACACTGACACTTCACTTCTAGTTTAATCCCAATGCTGCAAACAGTTTTACCCACACCAAAGCCATTTTACCTTTAAACACACCTCTCTCAGCTGCAGAGACATGTCAACTCATCGCCTGCAATTAAGAATTTGCTCTTAAAAATTTTGATTTCTGATTTTTGTTCTGGTAAAACAAATGTACTGTGATTGATATTCTATGTATCCTGTAGAAACTGATGATGACTCTAGAATAAAAGCTCATTGCATCAGTCTACTCTCTTCACCCTGTATTTTACTTCATATACTACTTATTGTATTTATCTATTCATGTTGTGTTCGTTTCTGCTGTTGAAGTGTGGCTATTGTAATGACCCAATTTCCAACTGAGGACCAGTGATGGTTCATCTTATTTCATACAGTATTTGTAATCTATTCTCTTGTTTTATTAGAAAAAAATAGATGAGTTTACTTATCCATATATTGTGTACAGTATATAAAGAATATGATTTTCTATCAGAGTCTGTGTCAAGACTACAAGGTCATTACCATTAGTGATCGCTGATCCCCACAGTAAGCTGCTTAATGTACTGTGTTCCTGTTAGTCAGCCGGACCTCTTTGTCAGAGCCTTATATCCAAGATCTGGATGTACCTTAAGGCTGAAATGGCCATGTGGATTGAGCAGAATAAGCGTATTTTATTTGGACTTGCAAATGCAAACAGACATGTTTCACAGGATGACAGGCTGCATTTGCATCATTTACATCCAACCACTGGCTTTGTTGCCAGACTTCCATTTGTACTTGACCCCTGTACCCATGACTGCAAATCCTTAATAGTTGTTCAAATGAAGAACTGCAGTAAGAGCCTGTGTATGACAAACAAAGCGATATGACTGGATTTACAGCTAAGAAGCACTTTGTGGATGTTTAGAGCACACCTTTGTCTTTGGGGGGACTGGGAGATATGTCTAAAATCTTATTGTGATAAAGATTTTAATATCAGTTGATACTGATATGTGTCAAATTTTGCTCAAGATAAAAAAAAAGAAGAAAGATGCAGTGAGACAAAAACAATGTAAAAATGCATCAAGAGGAAAATGATATAAAAGTCACAACAAGATGAAAACAACATAAAAAATGCAAACAGATGGAAATGAAGTAAAAAAATGTTACAATGACATTGTTGAGATGCAGGAAGACAGAAATTGTGCTAAAGATGCAACAAGATGAAAATGACTTAAAAGACCCAATCCAAGAAAAACAAAATAAAAGATGAAACATGAAGATGTAATATAACCTATCCACATGAAAATGACATAGAAAATGAAACAAGTTAAAAATGACATGAAAGATGCAAAAAGGTGAAACCAATATTAAAGATGTGACAAGATAAAAACACAGCTGTAGTCTTTGGTTTCATCATGACTTTGCATTGCAGTGTGTAAGAAGCAATATAAAACTTAACTGTATACCACCGTACACATATGTATAAAGCTAGTAATGTACGTGAAATGCATTTTACATTATTGTTTCATCGACCAGCCCTGCTCCTTGGGGAGAGGGTTAATGTACTGGATGATATTTTGGGCTGTGCTGACAGTTTGTTAAAAACAGTAGCCTGTTTACCACAGTTCTGTTTCCCTTTGCACTACAGCGTGAAACACAAAGTGTTCTGAAGCTGCTCAATAGAAACCTGGGAGGTCTTTGAGTTGTGTCCAGGCAACAGTCTGCATATTAAAACCTCAGAAACACCCAGACCCCTAATTCATTTCTTATATTTGTAATCTATCCAGACAGAAGAATCAGAAAAAGAGCTCTCCATCCAAACGTTGAAAAGCCACATGAATTCAGCATAAAAAAGGGTTCTTTTAGATAGACTTGAGAATTAAAAGACTCAATAAGCTGTCTAAGAGGGTTATTTAACTTCACTGACAATGGAAAGAAAAGAAATAAATACTGCTAAACGAATGGCTGTTCCATATTTTCATTATGTCTTGCAGGATTTGATATCAAATTGGCTGTAACCAAGAGTGACTGTGGTTCTGGGTAAACACAAAATAGTTTGTCAAGATTATCTGTCCGTGTGTCACAGAAAAGAAAAGATTATTAACAGCAAAACTGAAGATTTACTGCTTGGATTGGCTACCTTGCTTCACCCGTTGCTTAATGATATGCTTTTTTACATAAATGGGATTCATGGGTGTAAAATTAAAGTATGGGGATCATTTAAAATGTGATTTGATGAAAGAATAAATGACTCACTAGCCTAATACTGTTTGCCCATGCAGTAGGGATTAAAAATGAACAGCAGTATTACACAAATGAAATGAAATGGAGTATCATGAAATATTTTATGTAAAGTTGTCAGATCTATTCATTGCTTGGTGGCCCTAAAAATAAGGACCAATAAACTTTAAGCTAAAGATCATCATGTTCTCCACTCATCTGTAAAGGTCCATATGTCATTATGGAATCTGTGACATACACAAGAACAAAACTGGACTAAGATATGCAAAATCAATACAAATTAAAATTAAAGGTGGGGTAAGTGATTCTAAACTATGTATATACATGGAAATGTCTTCATAGCCCATTAGCTGTCCATTACATGTGTGTATGTTGGGAAGAACAACTGTTCATTGTTAGTACACAGCCCAGCTCTGTTAATGGAACCGTACCACACAACCATAGTGTCATTGATGTGTGGACTGCGGGGGGGAGGGGGGGGGGGGGACACAATGACTGAGGGAAGGGATGTGTTTGTTTGGCTTCAGCTCAAACATCAACAGTCTTCTCTAGGAATTGCTTATTCGACCTTTAAAGCAGCGTATGACTTTCATCACCATTTCTTTTTATTTGTAAAACCCCAGTGATAGCTGAATTATCACTAATCCACTAATCCAACAAAATAGTCACCTGAATCACTTCCCTCACAGTGAACAACTGTGAAGATGACTCCTTCATAAACACAGTCCACTTGTTTACAAAACAAACTGAAAGGTAACTCGGGCCTTTTCGGAAATTTTGTCGTGATTTTGTGATGAAAGTCATATGCTGCTTTGACTCTCAAAGTGTCGGTTGAAGGATGAAAAAACTGTGATGAAATACTGTATGGAAATGGATGGAGATGCTGATAAGAGCAAATGCAAACCCTACCTGTTATAGAGGAGGATATCTGGGACCCATATCAAGTGGGAGGGGAAGCGAAGGTTTTGAACCCCAGGATAACTCTCTTGGTTCCATGAAAGGTAAATATCTGTCCAATACTGGAGCAAAGGATAAAGAGACAAATAGTTATTCGGAAGGAATTTCAGAAGGATTTGAAGTCCAGAAAATGATGTGAAGTAAGAGAAAAGGGTGGAGCGTACAGGCTCAAATTAACTGAATACAAAGAAAAAGGAGTTGTTTTTTTTTTCTTTCTTGTCTCATACCCAGCCAAACAAGACCATTTGTTGTTGATGTCTTGTTTGGCAAGACAGCACATTAGCAACATTCACACCTTTGACAGCAAGGTGTGTTTCACAGCTTAGATAATGTTGGTCCATTGCCACACACTCTGCATACATCATCAGTCACAGCATCTAGACGACAATGTGAAATATTATTCTGTTATACACACCGGCAAAGTAGATTGCGTCAGAGCTCTAACTACAATTATGACTGACCTTATTCAGTCAAAAATCACATCATTTTACTTCTGACCGGCTGATACTCCAACAACTGTTGGCTGCTATGTGTCTGCAGTTCTGATAATGAAGCCTGGCACTGAAACCTTGCCAAGCCAACAGTTGCTGGCACTGACCCCTGCGCTCTCTTTTGAGTTCGAGCCCATGTTCAGAAAAGGCTAAGGGAACCCAGCATCAAAGTATTTAAAAGCACAGACTGAGTGTGTTCAGTCTCTATGTCCCTTTTCATAACTTTCAATAAATAACACAATGATTTGTGAACTGTGAAATCCAACATACAGTATGTTAGTTCATGCCTTGGCTAGCACACACACACACACATTAACATGAGTGTCAGTGTGTTTGAGGTTCTTTGTGCATGCATGTCTTTGTATAGTGTGAGTGTGTGTTTCTTTTATAGTTGCTTATATAAATGAGGCTCCTCAGATGTTGTCCCCATAGGGCACATCCCTGTATCCCTATAGAATAAACACAGTTCCACCGCTGATTTTGTTACAGTACACTGGACACATCTGTTTATGGCTCTATGTATACACTCAACATGTATGTGTCGCCAAGTGTACCATAGACTGTGAGACATGTTTTTCCATGTTTGTATGGATATGAATTAACACTTCTGTCACTATATGTGACTTTACAAGTTACACAAAATCATTTTCTCTTTAAAGGAATGCCATCTATCTAAAGTGTGCCGGTTGACATATGTCTCCACTCACGCAGTTAATGACTTAATCACTACACTTGTCATCTGTGGGCTTTGGCGGTATGATGCTAGAGAGCTTTCTTTTCATGTTTGCTGGCTGGAAAAGCACAACTAACAGCCAAAGGAGAAAACTACAGCTCAGTAACTTTGTAGTCTGTCACAAACAGATGAGGCGAACACTGGGCTACATAAGGTAACAGCTGTCTAAGAATAGTTTTGGAGGTTACATAACGGAAATTTAAGAAAGCATCACTAATTTGAGACAACTAGGTTCTTACTAGGAGAGTGTGAAATTCATTCTCTGAATGTAAGAATGAGGATGACTTGTTTTTAGAGTGCAATTATGCCCTAAATATCGGGCAGACACGACAAATGGCGTCTGAAATGAATGAATATTTCACTATAATGTCTAAGAACAATAACCAGTGCTCACAGCCTCCTCCAATAAATCACCTGCCACCATACAGTCAAAATACTACAAATTAGAATGATTATTAGTAAATTATTAAGTGAAAGCCTTCAGGGATTTGTAACATAATGACTTAAGTATTCAGTTTAAATCATTTCAAGATTAAGGGGATCCTGAGAGGTTTTCTTTCATTTGCTCCCATTATATTGGGGTGGGTGTAAAAGTCTTAAGACACCATAAATCTGTGATAAAAGAGTCAGACTATCAGCTGAGCTGGAGATTTAGGAGGACACCAAGGTCACACTTAGTTCTTACAAAATGTAGGATCGTTGCATTTTCATCCTTAAAAGTCAAATAAAATCCCATCCATTTGGATATAAGGCATTTACTGCCTGATAAACCTGTAATCCTTAAAATCTTCCATGATGCAGAGGAAACCCTTTGTCCCTTTTCTGTCTGTCTGTTTTTTCTTTTATGTCTGTCTGTCCGTCCCTTGAGCTTGTTAATGTTCTTCCAGGGTCTCCTTCAAAATCTGCTGCATCTGCACAGGCACCTCGAGCCATTATACCAAAGTGGATGCCGGTATTAAAGAGGTGGCTTTCTGAATAATTGATTCATTCATAACCTGTGAGCCAGTCAGCATCCAAGTAAGCCTGACTGAGTGTGGGCTGTGACATCCTTAATGGGCTATTCTGACTAGAGCTGCAGAGATAATACGGTGCCATACCTACACGGCTGACCTGCACTAAACGTTTCCTATGGTGTAATGCATATTTTGGATCCTGCTAACTTATAATGGGACTGATGCTGTGCAGATCAATTCCCATATGTTCAAGACAAGTAGCAAGGTAAAACATTAGACACAGTTCAAAATCTGGCTGTTCACGGTTCACTAAACCATGCGCTGGAACAACAACTGTCTAATTGTAGCTTAGTAACAGAAAATGACATACAACAGACCATTTAAGGAGTGTTGAGGGCTGTAGTCTGATGTCTTTTTATTTAGCCTTCCCAAACCAAAAGGCAAAGTGCACTGAGTTCATCAAAAATGTGTTTAACATAGGGCTATACAATGATTTTTAAACTATTGACAGGATTTGGCTCCAATAGTTAATGGCTTAATATGAGGAATTGCCAAGAGGGAAAAAAAATTATAATATCACCTCAAAACATACATTTTGGACCTAGAGTCTATAGAATATTTTAGGCAACTATATTTTTGTTTTGAGGTAAATCGTTTTACTGCGTCCACACTGTAGTGATACACTATATGTATTGTAGAGTACATGTAGAAACACAACCACTGGCATTGTGTTGAATTACATTTGTTGCATTTATTGAAGAAATTTACAATAATTTGAAAGTACAGCAATGAAATCAATCCCCTTCGTCAAACTGTAGTGTGTATGGAGACTGTTTTCATTTTAAAACACCGCTTTAATATAAAATTAAATTAATAAACACATGGCCTTAGTGTGACACTCACCGTCTGATTTATCCATTCATTAATTTGAGCTTGATTTTCAGTGATACAGTGACTATTTGGACTTTAAGAAGCGCAAAAAATCTTTCTTTATCTTGTTCTCACAACTCATCAAGATAAACTTGGCTGTAAAAATAATTAACTTGTTCCTATCTATAGCAAACACATTAAGTATTCAGTTTGAATAAAATTGTTATTTTGATAATTAACTTGCTCAGACAACATATTAATGTATGTGCACCAGATAAAAAAAAAAATCACCTTTAAAGCCCCATATCATGAAAATGCATCTTCATTTTTATTCTGATATTAAATAAAATCTGAGAAATCTTGCTCAGTTGTACTAGTTATATAGCACCGTCAAGACAACATGACCTTCAAGCAAAACAATTAGTAATTCCTTATCTTGTGGTATAGCAAGGGAGATCCAATCATATTCTAGGCAACAGTGCAGTGATGATGTTAGAAAAACTAGCTCTGAAAAGTGCATCGTCACTACCCCAAAGTCTATTTTGATATTTCAGGTTATTATATGTCATGGATGTGTACAGCACATTAACAACTGAGCTGATTTTCTCATGGCAATACTTAACTGTGTCTATGTACATGTGTGAGATCATGTCCTTTTATTGTCATTACAACATTGTTATAGTATAGTAACATAGTTTTGTTGTCAGTCATGGTGGAAAGCAGAGACCTGTGACCAGTATTGGTGTTTTGTTTGTATTTTAATTTTCATTAATGCTCATGTTTATCTGTGATATCACATAATTGCTAACACTAACCGCTAATGAGCTGTTCAGTGTAGAGCTGGATGAGGAGTGTAAATTGTTGGATTTAGCTGTATATGTATGTTACTGTATGTATTTATTATGTATTTACAGTTGCTTTATGTTGGTTGTGTTTAACTAATCTAATCTAATCTGTACTCACTGGTTTGTCAACACATTTCAAAAGCCTTTAAAATACACATGAATGGTATCAATATCTGTAAATGTTATAATATGTGCTTTTTAAGGACCTTAGGATTTCTCTATGTATGCTCTAAATATTCTTATCCAATGGTGAACAACTACAGCTAAAGACGGCTCATTTCTTATCCATTCTCGTTAAAGTCATTCAGTCATTTTCCAAACTGTTTGAACTTCAAGGTCTCTTAGTACTGGAACCTATTTCAGGTAGACAGGGTACAGTCTACATGTAATAATTTTCCCCCATTTGTCATATTGTATAACCACTTGGTCCCAAGCAGGAGTGACCACCCTCAAGCCCGTATGTTCTCTATATAAACAGATTTTTAAAATATCGGATAAAAAAAACAAGACAACATCCCTACTGCAATATCCTGAAGAAATATAATTTTCTTAGTTTTGATAATTTTCTGTTGTATTCTGAAGTTTGCTTGATGTTAAAGATTATACACAGACTCGCACCCTCCCCCCTGGCCCCACCCGACAATGGAAAAACTGTCAGAGCTGGGACCAGAGCTTCCTCAAGGGCTGACTGGGTACCAGAGTTTAGGAGAACCATGTCAGGTCCTATCCACTGTTTCAAATACTTACGATGGTGTTTATAAGTTTAATGTATTGCTTTTAAGTTGTCTTAATTGTTTGTCTGCCTGTTTAATAGACTTTGTATATATCATTATGGGTCTATCTCTGTATTAACTGTTGGTTGCCTGCCCAGGGACTATAGATGCAAATTAGCTGTTAGCTAACTGGTGCAACTGTAAAATTGTATGTTGTCCTTGTCAAATAAACAATAATTTAAACTAAACTCTGAACATGTTGCTAGTTCATCACAGGGCTAACATATACAGACTAACAACCATTCACTGTCAGTCTGTCTTATTCAACCATTGACATCTACGGCCGACTGAGTCTGACCACTTAACCCGTTAAGGTGCATGTTTTTAGATGATTGGAGTAAGCTGGAGCACCTGAAGAGAACCCCGCACATTTTCAGTCACTTTGTATTTAAAAGTTTATGTCAATGTGACAAATATCTTGGAAGAATATAAGAAAAAAAAAAAACTGTTTTAATGAGGTACTTTTGTCTTCACCTTCTTATAACATATACACTATATTATGTTGCTTTATTAAGTCTAAAAATACAGCATCTGTTTTGACATAACATACAGTTTATTTATTTATTTATTTTAAGATAACAAAATTGCTATTGCTGACACTCATATCTAACCTAAACGTCACCTTGTTTTAATATCCTAATCTCACAGGGCCTCGGAGAGTCACTCGAACATAGAAACCTAAACTTTCATCCCGACAGTTTAATTTGAAAATCAAACAGTTATTAATTAAACCTTTATTTCTGACTGTGATCAGTTAAAAACGGGAATACAGAGTGAGCCATGGGAGACACATATTCCAAAAACATACGAAATGTCAGTTATTACAGTGTGTTGATGAGTACAAGTGCTTTTGTGGGGAGACGTACCAGCTGGAGCCAGGCGTTGGTGATCAACACTTGGTTCTTCTCATCCTGGAGGTAAAAGAGAGAGAGAGAGAGAGACAGAGAGAGAGAGAGAGAGAGGATGGAATCAGTAGCGAGTAGATGTGATTTTCCAGCAGATAGTGAATGAAAATGTTCTGCAGCAGTGAGAGTAAAAAATAAATACTCCATGTCTAGTAAACATGTGGTGAGATTATGAGGCAGATTGGGAATGAAGTCAAACTGCAGCAGAGGTGATGCAGAGTGGGCGCACTCCCTGAATGACAATGTGATCCCCCCCTCCCCTCTCTGCCTGGGATGTATGTAATGGAATCTAGCCTACATAACATTAACACAGCTCATGTATTTGCTATTTTAAACAACGCTGCAGTCATAAATAATAAGGAAAATAACTGGAAAAATAAGCCGAGATTTGCACAGGAAGCAGAAAGTGACAGAAAGAACAAACACACGAGTGCACAGCAAAATCTATTAGTGCCAATGGAGGCAGGAATACATCGACTCAGTGGGTCTGGTTGTGGTTTCTTGATGTTTCATTTGGTAAGGGTCAGCTCACGGTCAAATGGGTCAGAGGGGAAAACATGAAGATAGCAGAAAAACAGAGGAGAATGAAAAGAATCTGGATGGACATGATGTAACAGGAGGAGAAAAGTAAGATGGCTCAAGAGGAAAAAAAACAGCTGAAGTGGGAATAGATCTCTTGGAGTCTGTTTTGTAGAGTCTACATGACAGCGACAAGAAGCACCTTGTGTTACACAGTCGTACTCGCTGTGTCTGCTGCATTACCTTCATCTCACCCCCAAAATAAAATGCAAACGGCATGAAAGTGGAAGTGTGTCACAGAACCTCCTCTCTTTTTTTCATGGATTAATCCTTTTTTATTTTTTTCTCAGAGATGATCACGTTATCTCCTAACCATGACCAAAACCTGGTGTAACACCTCTCGTTTATCTCTTTCAGAACTTTCCCTTTAATGTTCTTGCAGTAAGAATTAAATCACAAAATCAATTTGTTCAATTTTATTTCTTTCTATACGTCAAACCACCCAAACGAACCTACAGTTTTGGGGTTTTTTATTTTACATTTTCATACTGTTTCTCCCAGTGGTGGGCCGTCAGGGCCAGCAAGGCCATCTCTACTGACATAAACATAATCAGAAACACTCACCTACATTTACAACCTAAATTCTAATATTTGTTCCATAAAATTGTATTAATTTATTCCCAACAGACGATTCTCTTCATTTCTTAGCGTTTCTCTCAGCTGCTCTGCCTCCAGTATCTGTATGTGATGTAAGATATTTTGTCCAATCAGATTTCAGTCTCTATGTGTTGCCAGGGTAAATCTAATCTGCCCTGGGCCTTCAGAATCAGTAGTGAAGGCTCATGGAACTTAAACTGTACAGTATCGGGACTGTTCCTTAGCCAATCAGATTTCAGTTTCCCCTCACAGGACCAGCTAACTGGTCCCCAATGTCATCACTATTTATCCTTCCTCTGATTGGATGGTAAGAGCAAACCTCATTTGATATAACTTTGCAATATTCTTTCTGATTCATTCCAAAAAAGCTAGTTTAATTTAATTTTATTTAACTATTAGTACATTTGAGGTAGAATTTGTTACGCCCATAGTGGCTGACTGAGGAGAGGAAAATGATTTGGTCTCAGACATACTTAAAAAAACATTTTCAAGCTGGATTTTTCCAGAAATGCTGGACATTGTGAGGAGAGATCAACCAACCCCGACACTAGCTAGCTAATCAAACGGACGTTTTCTGCCCTCAAGAGAATATAAACTTATGTCAGGAATGCGACTGGACAGAGGAGACTGTCAGCCTTGGTCTTCATGGATGTAAAAAAGGACTTATTGATGGAATTGAAACACAAACATCACCTCTATGACAGAGTCAATGAAGTTTTCCTGCACAAAGAAAAAAAGTGGGATTTTGTATGATGTTTTTTATTTAAATTTTGTATGTTTTTGTCATGTTATTAGATAAATACTGATTGTGAACTGCTCCAATTGATGTACATGGTCCAGTTGTGGTTGTAGTGTAGAGGTTTGGAGTTGTCTTAACTGGGTTTCTTGCTTTAATAATA
>JAPQRQ010009397.1:0-15421 GCA_037367365.1 Apogon talboti
TTCTTACCAAGAAAAAAATGCTTACCCCATTGGCAGATTTTTTGGCTTGAAATACATGATTTTAACCTCATTTTAGGGTTATTTTTCTTCTTTCAAGAGGGGCTTTTTTTGCAGTGTAAGAGAGACACTAAAAACAAATTTAAAAAACTTCTAAATTTTGAGAGGCTAAAAAAAAAGCAACAAAACTAAAACAATTTTAGAGACAAGCTAAAAAAACGTCCGTGTGTTCAGAAACTGCTTTTTTTAATGGGTAAAACGTATTAAGCACGAATACATACGCGTACTATAAAACACTCCTATATATATTGGTTTCTGACTGGTGTGGTGTTATTGCAAAAATGAATAAAGCAAATTCACAATAGTAAATCAAAAATGACCACTAGTAGGAAATATTACATAATTTACAGTTTTCACAGCTGACTGAGACCCACAGTAATACACACCACATGAAACATTCCTTGAAATTAGTGCATTATGAAGGTGACACTAATAGTTTACACTTTAAAATTCCACACTCATAATTGCACTTGCGCCACACCAGCAAATAAAATGGTTACTTAAGCCCTTGAAACTGGATTTTTAAAAACATTTAGTTCCGTTTCACAGAATTAGGCAGAGATGGCGTTACCACCAATTTGTTGTGAAGGAAGACTACGACAATGCAGGTAGACAAGGAGGGGATGGATGAAGGCAAGCAAGATGAGCAACGTCAGGCCAATGTTCACCTGCAAAGGAAGGAAGAAATAATACATCTGTATTCAGTATTTCCACAAGCTGATAAAACAGGGATTAGTAGTTTCTTTAGATGTACTCACATATAAAGGGTCTCCATCCAGAACCTTTTCCACAAGGATAAAGCAAGGATATTGTAGCAAAGAAAACAGTGCAGCCACAGCCAGGATCAAGCCGTACAACTTCCCAAAGTGGCATGATGGGAAACTACAAATACACACATGCCAAATATTCATTTTTACAGTATTGCGGGATCTTGTTCATGAGTGAGGGTAGGATGGAGCTGGAGATTGACCGGTGGATCGGAGTGGCATCTACAGTATTGCAGACGCTAAACCGGTCCGCTGTGGTGAAGAAGGAGCTAAGCCAAAAGGCGAAGCTCTCGATTTACCAGTCGATCTACGTTCCGACCCTCACCTATGGTCATGAGCTCTAGGTAATGACTGAAAGAATGAGGTTGTGAGTACAAACGGCCGAAATGAGTTTCCTGCGTAGGGTGGCCGGGCTCAGCCTTAGAGACAGGGGAGGAGCTCAGACATCCGGGAGGTACTCAGAGTAGAGCCGCTGCTCCTCCACGTCCAGAGGAGACAGTTGAGGTGGTTCGGGCATCTAGTGAGGATGCCTCCCAGACGCCTCCCTGGATAGGTGTTTTGGGCATCTGGGAGGAGACCTCAGGACCGACCCAGGACATGCTGGAGAGATTATATCTGTGGGCTGGCCTGGGAATGCCTTGGGATTCCCCCAGAAGAGCTGGTGGAAGTGGGTGGGGAGAGGGCTGTCTGAGCTCCTCTGCTGAGGCTGCTGTCCCTGCGACCCGGATCCGGATAAGAGGAAGATGGTATGGTATGGTATGTGTGTACCTACGTAAAACTGTATGTGTGTGTGGTACTCACACCAAACTGATGAAGGCCGCCTGGCCACTGTAGAGAAAGGAGCGGTTGATCACCTGTAGGATGAAGGTCAAGTACTGAAGAGGCAGGATGGGGATGGTGGCACAAATGGAGAATAACAGACTTAGAAGAGGCGTCAGGAAGAGAGAAAGCACTGAAGCCCGGAGATCTGCCTCACATTGAGTCTCTCCTGCAAACACACATTTTAAGATATAGGTATGTCCACAAATGCTGTATGCTGGAATAGAGTAGAATAAAACATTTTCAGATTATTCATGCTTAACTATATCATACTCCCTTGCATAGTACACTTAATCACTCAGTTTTTTGTGAGGAAATATAGTAAATTCAATTCAATGTCCACCCTGTCACTGTTCTTAATGTCCACTTAATGTACCTTTAGACACAGGGTACACATTATTAATAATATGAGAAGGTGCTACAATTCTATGTAATTTGTTGTTCATATTTTAAAATAAATATACAAATTACTTGCATACATTTTGAAGGAATATGCAGGGCATAATGAAAGAAAAGGCAATCCAGTGTAACTAAAAAATTGGGCAATGGCCACAGGCACAGGCACAAAATATAGGTTTGTCTATTGCCACAGAGCTAATCAAATGTCGCCATTTGTACTGTGACATAAGCAGTAAGGACATTTGTTTCCATAGAGCCAATCGTGGATACTGTTCCATGAACTCATTATCCTCTTGTTGCTTCAGTACAGTGGTCATATATGGCGTATACGCCCTGTACACACCACAACCAAGTTATGTCAATCCGCAAAAGGTTAATATGATTTGGGCCTTTTGTCCACATGACACTGGCGTTGTCGGGCCCCAGAGCGAAAAAAATCTCCCAACACCACCCTGGCGTTGGTGTATGGATAAAACACCACTTTATGGAAACGATGACACCATAGTACCACGTGACCAGAAGAAGAAAACCCCTGACGTAACCTCATGCAAATGCTCAGTGCATTCTTCTGTGATTTTAGTGTATCCTGTGGCTCTGTCTGTGTTTGTGCGCCACATATAGGTGTGGCATACGTATTACACCATTTTAACCTGTTTTCCCATTTCCACCTGCACGCAGATGTTTCTTGAACTGATACGTGTATGAACGTGTAGCTTTTGGAATCCACCAAAGATCCAGTAACTGGTCCCCTATCCTTTTCCTGTACCCGGATAGACACATGGCATGTGCGATGCTTATTACCACAGTACTGTGGCAGCAGGGTGACAGGTTACCTCTACACATGATATAACGAGGGCGCTGATTGGCTCTGTGGTAACAGACCAATGAGAAAGGTAGTCCCACAGTACTGTGGACATAGACACTAAGATAAATTAAAATGTACCAAATGAATTTTCATCATTTGGTTAAAAAAGATGACATTCTCAATTAAACACATCAACTGCTTCGGTATAATGTGACCTTTGAACTATTTAAGAGTAAATACTAGTGACGGAACAGCATTGTTCTGAATATTATCTCAGTTTGGGACAATAGGACGGACTAACAGTGCAGTTACAGTTTCATACATTTCCTCTGTTTTCTAATACATACACTGTAACAGAACCACTGTTCTTCTGTTGTTGGGTTTTACACCCATCATCAAATATTTTAGTTGGTCATTTCCCTCCCACAAAGTAAATAGCTTATCAAATCTATTAAACCAATAACATTCAACATACTTTGCCTGATTTTACAGCATAATGTAGATGTTCTGTTTTGAGGCTCAAGTTAGTAATGACAGATGATTTCTGATTTTCTTATTGGTCATACATAGAACCAGATGCATGCTGGGAGCCTGAGTCCATGGTCAGGTGTAGATGATGATATGTTCGTTACCTGCAGCACGAGGTTTGCCTTTGTGTCTGTCCATGATGAGGCCGTTCCAGGGAGAACACAGCACCCCACACAGCTGAGTGATAGCAAACACAGTGGTGTAGTGACTCACTGCAGGGAAACACAAGCACATACACCAGCTTTACAGTACATCAATACATCCTATTATTAATAACAGTCTGTTGCACAACTTTAAAATACACCTCTCCTCTACAGCTCTCTCATCTCAGTCCAAATAAAAAGACTGTATACGTGACCCAAAGCTGTTTTATGCTATAATTTCATTTACCAAATAAAAAGTAACTCTGTATTAATGTGCTTTATCCCTTTTCCACATCCTGCAGAGACTATATTAACATCTTGTCAGTTAAAAAAGTTACCAAACTTTTCACAGCATTCCCAGATGTTTGCATACTGCATGTCTTATGTCTGTGGTAGTGCTGTGTTGTTGTCATTATTTTGACTTCTCCATTATAAACTTAGGGGTACAATAGGACAGTATGTAGAATCTGGAGCTGGTTTCAGATGAATTACCGTCGCTAATGCTAATGGCTCTCTACTGGTCTTGGTTTATCACTGCTCATACTAATTGCTAAGTTTATTGTTCTCAAACCAAATGAATGTGATCAGGGATACTTTAAAATTAACAAGCCATGAATGGTATTTCATGTTGTCGTATCATACATTTGAAGTTAAAAATAGAATATCTATTGGCAACCAATAGAATAGAATTGGCAGCCAGGCTTCTGTCAGCCTGCCCCAGGGCAGCTGTGGCTACAAACGTAGTTTACCACCACCAGAGTGTGACTGTGAGAGTGAATGAATAATGGATCCATTGTATGTGCTTTGAATATGTGTTAATAGAAAAGCGCTATATAAATCTAATCCATTATTATTGTTAATATGATAAATTTGTAAGTATAAAAAGAAGACTGGTTTGTGTGTTAACATATCATCTATAATTGTTCATGTTCATGATTTAATGTTGTTTTACCCTTCTGTGCAACTCTGTACATGAGGAATCTTCACATATATTATAACTGCCTGGTTATTCAGTTATTTAGTTTGATCCACAATGAATAAAAGTAAATGAGTAAAGTACATTTAACTGCTAATGCAAATTACTGAGTTTGTCATTTAACCCTCAGCCTAATGTTTCAAGGCCATGAAATAGATCATCATACATGGTAAAAGTGGATTTCATTGTATATTTCAGTGACTTAAATTCATCCACTTCTTAGAGTTTGCATTACTACTATTTAAAGACCAGATGGGATGCTGTGTATTTACCCAGTGAATGGTCCCCATTAGTCAGTTTCCGCAGCATGGGGTTGAGGGTTCCGATGAACAGGTAATTTCTGAGTTTCATCACTGACATCCAGATTACAGCGCCAAAAGTGAACCTGGACAGCAAACACTCACGGAAACTCTTCTCTGAGAGAGACCAGGAGAGATGATGGAGATGGAAAGAACAAAAATACAGGATACTGGACTTTAGTTGATGAAAATGTGCTGTTGATGCGATCACTCACAGATTATGGACAGAGTTAATACATGGTGCATTATCACACCTTGGTCCACAGGGTCGTTCCTGTTAGCGGCCACTTCTCTCTGCTCAACACTGTTTGATTCACCACAGGTTATCCTGTCAAAGGTCAAAGGTTACAGGTATATATTTCGTATTGTACTATTTGTTAAACAAAATCATCCAAGCAAGAGTGAATGTGCAAAAAATGCCCTGCTAGAAATAAGCCTAATGTTCCTAAATCTGGTCAAATTGGTTTATATTGAGCAGAAATCTGCCATTGGGGTAAGATAAAAACTCTTGGCTCGAATTCTAAAAACAAACAAAAAAGTCTATCAACTAAAAAACAAAAAAAAACCCTAATGTGCCTTAAAACTAAACAAAAATGCTAGAATTTTAGCAAACAGTGCTAGCTCACAGTTAGTGCTAACTTAGGACAAGAAATAAAATCACACTCATTTAAGACAGAATCACTTCAAATGAGGAACTTTAGTCTCTGACTGAGCTGGACATACAGTAAGAATTTAAGTCTTAAAATAAGAGGAACAGTAGTAAAAAAATTCTTAAAATAAACATTTGATTCTCTTGATTGAGCTGAAAAAGACCGCTTCAACCAGGAATCTATCCCAGGTCTTCTATATTAGAGTCTGATGTGTTACCTACTGAGGTAAACCCCCACTGTGATGTTATGTGACTGATCTGCCCCTCCTTATGGAGGACACATGGGTGTCCACGTTAAACTGACTATGAAACCACCTCTAGAACAAACTGATGTCAATCCATTCCCATATATCCTATCTCATAAATTCTTGCAGGTGAGACTTGTGGAGAGTCTTGTGAATGTACCGATGTAAAAGATGTGGAAAAATAGTCAGAAGTGAATAAGCAGTGACTGTGGGAATATTGAGTTAGTCAAACATGTTAGTGAGACATTTAACATGGGAGTGAGTGAGAGAAAAATCAGCTTTGGTTTCATGTCTCTACAACATTCCTACTGGACATAGGAATTTATCAGTCATTTTTCAAATTAGTCCAGGGTCATGTTAAAGTGTGTTATAATTCCTGTCATGTTTTAAGCCTGTAAATACAATAAATGGTTAAAAAAAACATTAGTTGCTGTCATTAAGATTCTTAAATGGAGAAGTTGTGCAGTGGTTTCAGCCTTAAAATAAAGAAAACCAAAGGAAATCCTTTGCTGGGATAATTTGTAGACTATTGCCATACCTTGTTACTTGTAAAATTCAGCTTGATATTAACTGGGAAATCTTATTAAGAAAAAGTTATCTTGTTTTAAAAATAAGAATATTTTTATTATGTAAAAATTTCTTAGCAAGCTTTTTTCTATTTAGATGAAAATAAGACAAATGTTGTAGAAATAAGGCTTTTGTTAATTTTCTCAGAATCATTTTTTGCAGTGTATAAACATTCTGTAAAACATTTCCATTCATTTAGGTTAAACTGGGATAGTTTATGTCAAATCATAGGATCTTATCCATCACATATAACAGTTACCCGTATGTGTAGTTTTCAGGCAGTGGGTTAGGAATTAAGGTTCTGGGCAGCAGGAACAAAGTTCTGAGCAGGTGAATGACACTGCAGGCGGATAAGAAGAGGAAGGAGGCAAAGAGGGAGATGCCAGCCTCATACAACAACTAAAAATGACAGGGTGGTGATTAATATGAGATGGAAGTCTGTCCTTTATGAGGGTCATGAGTGGATGGTTCTCACCTTGATTATGAGGAAGAGTGCAGATGAGGAGCCATAAGCCCCGCTGTAGAGAGTGATGACTGTGGACCGACGAGAAGGAAACAGGCTCCCAACCTTAAGGAGAAAAACATCTATATGTGTATGACCCCTTGAGATTAAGATTAGATGAGATTAGATTAAGATTAGATGAGATGAGATTAGATTAGATCAAGATTAAGATTAGATGAAATTAGATTAGATCAAGATTAAGATTAGATGAGATGAGATTAGATTAAGATTAGATGAGATTAGATTAATATTAGATGAGATTAGATTAAGATTAGATGGGATTATATTAGATTAGATTAAGATTAGATGAGATTATATGAGATTAGATTAGATGAGATTAGATTAGATTAGATTAAGATTAGATGAGATTAGATGAGATGAGATTAGATTAGATTAGATAGTGGTTCATGATAATGAGAAAGGAGTAGGACAGGCCACAAATGTAACATTTGAAAACCAGTGAAAACAAGACGTAAATGAATTGAGAGATTAAAGAATTGTTGATCTAGGCCAAAATGCTTTTGAGATAAATCACTTCCCTCATTGTGCCATACTATGAATTTCCAAAAAAGCCTTAGTGATGTTTGGGTTTGTTATGTAAATAAGTGGACTGTGTTTATGGTGGAGTGATCTTTGAAGTGATTCAGCTGTGTAAGCACAGACAGACTAATGGATTAGCGATAATTAGGATATCACTGCGGTTTGACACATTTGAACAAACGTCTGAGATCAAAGGCAGACGCTGAATTAATGATATTATGGAATGAGTGGGCCGTTGGCCTTGGCAGAGGACACAGGGACTTCCTCATTTGGAGTTTGAACATCAACATTTCAACTGTATCTGTGTTTATCTCTTTACCTGCACATTGGTGATCAGGAACATGGAACCACCCACTGCTATGAATGTCATAGCTGGGTACAGTAGGACGGACAGGGCTGATGGGAAAACATCCAAATGAGTAACATTAGCTCAGAAGAAAGTAACGCCACCACTGAGTAAAAAGAGAAAAAAAACTGATATTTTACCAGGTGTTGAGAAGGCTACCAGCAAAGAACCTGCAGTGTAGAGAATTCTGAAGGGAGAAATTATAATAGAATTCATGGGTCCAAAATATGATGATGTGGAAACAGTCGATAAATACCTACTGCACTTCATCTCAGTGACCCTGTGATGAGCTGAGCATTAACATCGACATTCTGCTCATGAAGACAACACGACACGAACAGGTATCCTCATTTCTAGTTCACTTTACACATAGAACAGGAAAAATAGAATAAAAAATAGAACATAAGAGCAGATGATATTCATGGTTAAGGTGCACTGTTGACCTTCAGACCATGTGAAGTACAGCAGAGACACCACCACCTCATCGATGGATCTCTTCAGTCTTAAAGATGAACTTTTTTGAATTACATGTTTTCTTTCAAGTTTAGAAAAGAACAACTTAACACAAGCGAGGATAACATGAACTCAGTCCAATGAATCCCCATCAGACATGAACCTGAACATCCAGTCTGTCTCCACCTCCTGCAGTACATTTTCACCAGATGACTGAGGGGATTAATATGACTAAAATGACCAAATCACTTTGAAGTAAATGTAGGCCTACTCACTACGTCTAGAACCAGGGTTTGTCCAAGCAAACAAATGAGGAGGTAGTTGATAGTATTTCTTTTTATGAGACAAATTTTTTTTTTTTTGGTTGCCAAGGTGTTTTTACCTGCATTCTGACAGTTTCGGCTGACACTTCAGCCTTCTTCAGAACTGTCAAACTCTTCCTAGTGTGACGTTTAAAAACAGCTGATCGGGCCAGGAAACTTTTCAAAGTAAAGTTTCCCAAGCCGGCCGTGTCCATTCCCCGCTCCCCCGCTGCCGGTGAAGAATGGTGTCCCCAGGAATGCGGGAGGGTGTACGCTCCCTCGTCCCTGTTGATGGTGTTTCCTCCACCCGTCCTTATTTCAATGGACTCCTTTATCCATCTTTTGAATTTATTGGCCTCAGGGAACTTTACTTTGAAAAGTTTCTCAGCCTGATCAGCTGTTTTTAGACATCACACCAGGAAGAGTTTGACAGTTCTGAAGAAGGCTGAAATGACATCCGAAACTGTCAGCACACAGATAAAAACACCTTGGCAACCAAAAAAATTTGTCTGATAAAAAGAAATGCTATCAACTAGAAAAACAAGACACTAAAATGTGTTGGGGGGGGGGGGCTGACCGTTAAACTTTTGGTGTGTAATGTTCATCATCCAAACTAGTGGAAAAAACCGATCATATGCTTTTGGCGTATGATCTCTAATTTGGATCTCTCTGGTTCACCAGAAAATGTTGCACTACTACAAATGACTCCTAAACTGTTAATTCTCGAGACATGAGCTTTGAGGGGATACCAATGGGTTCTACACATCATTCAGCTTTGTATGACATTGGTCAATGGTAAATGGACTGCACTTACATAGTGCTTTCCCACACCTTCATCGTGTACAAAGCCTTAGGTTCACACACACACACATTCATACACCAATGGGCAGCTGCTGCCCCACTGGGAGCAGTTCATGGACACTTCAACGTGTGGACAGTAGGAGTCAGGGTTCGAACCGCCGACCCTTCAGTCATTGGACAACCTGGTCTACCAACTCAGACTCAAATGTTTGTTTTAAATATTGAAAACCATCTGAATTGATCCACTAGAGACATTCTGATCTCACATTTCAGTCAGTGCAGCCGATTTAGGCTATGTCCAAATGGCAACACTTGGGGTATTTTTCTTTGGCAGATTGTAAACGTTTCCCATCCACACATGTATCGTTTCAAGAAATGTCTGCGTCCAGGTGGAAACAGGAAAAATGGGTTAAAGCGGTGTAATACACATGCCACACCTATATGTGGCGCTGTATACAAACACAGACAGAGCCACAGGATACACTAAAACCACAGAATGCACTGAGCATGTGCATGAGGATACGTCTGGGTTTTCTTCTGCTGGTCCCGTGGTGCTATAGCGTCATCATTTCCATTAAGTGGTGTTTTATCCATACGCCAACGCCAGTCGCGACGTTGGGAGATTTTTCCGCTCTGGACCCGTTCTCCAAAAACACCATTTCAGGGCACTGACAACGGCGGTGTCATGTAGACGAAAGACCGAAACTATATTAAACTTTTATAGATTGATATAATTTGGTTGTGGTGTCTACAGAGTATCCAATGACCTCCTAATTTCAGCGGGAACACAGAACCCGTATGCACCAGACTGTTGTCATTGTCCTGCCTCAGTAACTTCATAACAGAATGGTGTGAATGGCAGAATGGAGGTGATCAGAGGAGTCTGTGTTCAACAGTCATACATATGTACTCTGGGTTTGACAGTAAATGTTAGTGTTTCATTCTGCAAACGGGTTGAGTTCCATGAAGCTGTTAACCTTTGCTGAGTCAAACTACTATTAGATGAAATAATCTGACAGTACACATGCATATATCAAACAAGAAAACACGGCTTTCCACCTCTTGTATTAATTAAGTCTATACAAAATAAAAATGTTGTTATTTTTTTAAACACAGTTCAATGTTGTGATTTCTTTCCTCTTGATTACCAGTCTGCATGGTTCTTGATCTTCTTCTTATTAACTTACATGCATGTAACTTTAAAATTATTTTATTCTTTATTATGATTTATTAGAGAGCCAAGCCTGCGGGGGCTGGGGGATGCGAATGCAAAGCCTATTGTTTTCGGTCAGATTTTTCTTTTTCTTTTTAGGGGGCCAAGCCCGTGGGGGCTGGGGCTGGGAACACTATTGTTTTCATTCGGATTTTTATTTTATTTATTTATTTTTTTTCTTTTTATTCTTCCGTTGATAAAAGTGGTGCTGCAGCCTAAACTGTACAAGGCAATGCAGTGCAATTTGGAGGGTTGGTCCAGACCCCTGCGCGTACCTCAGATACAAAAAATCACATATGTCCACCGGCAGGGGGCGCTATAATCAAGACCAATGCGTTTTTGTCTATAACTCCCACACTGTATGTCGCACTTTCAAAAATCACATATCCCCAGATTTCTTGAATTAGCCTGAATCACCTGGGTTAGGCCACGCCCATTTCCGCCTATAATTTTTTTTCACAAAATCGCAAAAACTGGAAAACCTACTTTTTCAAACTCCTCCTTGGGATTTTGTCCGATCTGCATGATTCTTGGCACTCTACTCCTCGACCTGATCTGAAGTTATCAAAATAATTTTATTTGGCCAAAAAATGCACAAATTATTGACAAACAAATTTCTATAACTAGCTAAAAGAATGCAAACTGTTTTATGTCTCAGTCAAAGTTAATGCTATCAACACCAAATCTTATTTTCTTGATTGTCATGTGACAGTGAGGGTATGAGCCAAATTTGGTGAATACTGGCCACTAGGGGGTGCTGCAAATATGGGAAATTTATATCTCTTCAACGGACACACTGATTTCTACAAAATTTGGTGGGTATGATGAATAGGACTAGAATAGAATAGAATAGGACACAGATCTTACATAACAAAAATTGTGGATGTATTCCACTAGGTGGCGCTATAACAGATGCATACGTGTTTTTGCCTTTAACTTTCACATTTTAAATGACACATTCATAAACTTTATATCTCTGTATTCTCTGGATAGAGCTGAGTTTTCTGACATAGGCCCCGCCCACTTTTGCTGTATATTTCTCTTCCGAAGTCACTACACATTGAGAACATACTTTGTCAAACTCCTCCTACAGCTTAAGCTCCATCAACATGAAATTTTGCACATACAATCTCCATGCTTCTGTGAGCAAAAGTTATTAAAAGAATTTTGTTACTTCAAAAACTGCGCTAATTAGAAACAAATAAATTTTTCTGTTAGCTAAACAATACATTTTATTGTATATTCTTGTCAAAGTAAATGCTATCAACATCACACTCAATTCACTTGTTTCAGAGGTCAACCAGAGGCTTTGTGCCAAATTTCGTGCAAATCAGGCAATAGGGGGTGCTATAAACAGAGAATTATCAAGTCACATGAAAGTAAATCAGATTCGCATGAAATTTGGTGAGCATGATGTCAGGTCACTCCTGAGGCCAGCTGTAAGTTTTAGTAATGATTGGTCAATGTAGGCGTAATTTATTAAAACAAATCTAAGTCGCCATACATTAAGCCTTTTGCACTTCTGTCTTATTTCTCCCACTCGAGCAGATACTGCGGCTGAGATGTTGGAATACTAACTACAAATGTAAACCGTTACGAACGGGGGCTGAGCCTCCCCAACCTCGCCCCGAGACCGTCGTCCTTTGGGGCCGACTTCCGTGGGCTCCTCGGTTCCTGGGGGCTGAGTGGCGCGGTGAGGCTTGGCCCCTGTTCATAACTACTTGCAGTTCTAGTTTACTTTATTTTCATTAAACAAGATATTGTTCACTTACATTCCACAGAGTCGAGCCACTGCAGTACCAAAGTGGTCGAGCACAAAACCATTGGAGATAGTCAGGAAACTTTGTACAAAGGAAGCGATGGTGAAAATGAGTGAAAACTTCTCATCCTGGTCAGTACAATCTGTTAGAGAAAAAAGAGGATCACAGTTATTAGAAATAAAAGTATGTGGCAATTGAAAAGACAGTGAATATAGTGGGTCCTTTTTTGTATAAGCTTAGCATAAACATTAATAATTCTACAAGGGTCCAGAATTCTGTGTAAATGAGATAAGGATAGCCCACTGACCTACGACCTGCGTTGCATTGACATCGGTGGTGTTGACACACATCCAGTTCAAGTATCCCTCCTCCTTAATGACAAAAACTAGCGAGGCCCATCCAAACACGGCTCCAGTGAAGCACAGACACTCCACCAGACCAGTGACGAAGGTCAGCCAGCGACGTACCGGCCCACACTCCCCTGAACACGCCATGACCCTGCACAGGCACCGACAGGAATGATTCACCAAGATGGACTCTGTCACTTCACCTGAAAAAAAGAAGGAATAAAACAGGTGGTTTTATGAAGAATAAAAACATCAACGCTGACATTAACTTATCCAGACCCTCATTTCTATAAAAGCACAACCGTCCTTCCTATAAGCACTACAATTTATTTTACTAAGTCAAGAACTCTTGAACAGAAAGAAACTTAAAAACTGAGCAGTGTAACTTTTTTCACCTTAAAAATGTACCGGCGTCCAGTAGTGGTCTCTTATTCTCAGTGGATCTGCCCTACCACTGCGTCTCCATCCTCCTTTATATCGACCGGTTCTGCTTTATTTTTCCCTCCCACTTAGACACACTGTTTACTATACTGAAAAATGTAAACATCTTCTATGATGGCATGTGTCATTGTAGGATGACTAAACAGTGAAGGTAAATGAGAATAGCGTGTATCGTGTGTATAACCATAAACAAAGGCACTTTAGAGCAACAACGGGTGTACAGGAGGAACTCTATAAACAGTGTGTATTGAGTTCAACCCTACCAACTTCATTGATCTCCAGTAGGAAATTCTCTTTGTTGTGCATGAATACATACAAACAGGACCTGAAAGATGACACTTTTCACATCAAAGTTGGGCTCTATGAAACAAGCATCATGAAAGAATGCGTACATGTCTGTGGAACCTTTAACCTATACAGACCTTTAGGAGACACGGGGAGGTTAAATGATGGGTGAAAGCTTTTGACATTCAATTTAATTCCAAAAAAAATATACACATAATATTGTGGCACTTGTGCATAAATGCTGTATAGATATAAATAATTTGATGGCACTCGTGCATAAACTCTATAAACATATAAACAGTGTGGCGATACATGTGCATAGATGCTAACGTCAGATGACATGTGCTCCTTCTGGCTGGTGATTCACATAATTCAACAAAAGAAAGTCACTCATTTCATGGGAAAAGGACCCCAATTTCAGAATGAAGCCAATGTGGGAGTATTATAAAGTTGTAATACCGCTGACAGCCACTGGGGGTAGTGCCAAAAAGGAGGAAAACAGTTAGTAGGTATAAGTTCAACCAATAGTTTTTCTGCTGCAGCGTTAACAAACAAACAAACAAACAAAATGAACTGGAAACAACACCCCTTACCTCCCCTCCGGGCGGTGGGGTAATAATGAGCCTCCGCCATGTCTGCATTTGAATAAATACTGTACCTAAAAATATCAATCCAGTATGCTGAAATGAAATATTGTGATATATTGTGGAACCCATATTTCCTCCCACCCCTAATTTCTGCCAATCAGTAGGTGCTTTCATTCGTTTTGAACCCGTCTGTCACTGGTCTGAATAAATGGCTTCACTGCATCAATACAACTCTTCTTCTTAAACTGAACACTCAAAGGAAAACTGGCTCACAACTCCCACCAACTCAGGGGTCAGAGGTCGAGGAGAGGTTTAAGGTGTCCACAAAGCCACAGCTCTTCCATCCCACTCTACCTCAAATACCAGGGCTTAATCATTTCCCCACTTTTGGATGGCTGTGGTGAACTTTGGCACTCCTTTGTCTTCCTTCGTCCAGACTCTGACCTGTGGACCAGGCCCAGGTTTAGCCCAGATTTCATTGTTCACAGTCTTATCAGAAAACACCACCAACCGACTGCAGACGATGCATCACTGAGTGACTGAGTCGAGAGGCAGAAAGAGTTTGGAACTGTATTTTACACATCAGACAGAGCAGAGGAGAAAAACCAACCAAAGCAGAGGTGGAGTTCCTTACAGACACAGACAGAGTTCACTGATAGAACTATGACTACAGCCACTGATTGGACTGATCTACACTTTACAATGGATTAGACTTATTCATGCTACATACATGTGCATATCCAAATTACCACCTTTACATGTTTAGAACATGTAAAGGTGGTAGTAGTTTTAGGGTAACTGTTAACATGTGTCCAGGGACTGCAGATGAAAAAGAACCAGTATTCTAAATATCAACTCATGTACAACGTCCCTGTTAAATAAACCAATCAAATATATAAATACATGGAACAAGTTGAGTCTTAAATGATCAGAGGTCAATTGTTCTGATTACATAATTTGTAAAATGCTGATTTTACTAGAAAATCTATGGTGGTTCATTAGTTTCTTTGTAATCAAAGTTGATTTAATGGCAAAAAACCCATTGGCCAGGTCCCCAATCAAACCGAGTCCAGAAACAATAATGACAAATGTCACAATGTAGTTGTATATTGGGATAAATATCCTATTGATTATTAATATTGATGTTTCTATGTCCAATCCTCATGAACAGGACATCTTACAACTGTAGACATAATGTGTCCCAATATTTATGTCCATATAGTTGAGAAACATTAATATTTCCTTCAAATTTAATGGTAGATTTTTCTTCCTCAGATGTAAAGAATGTAGATGGTTAGTTCGTAGAAAATTATTATTTACAGTCAGAGCATACAGTCAGTAGTTTGTAGGTGGTTTTTAGGTGGTTTGTGGGTTGTCTTTTGGTGGTTTAAAGGTGGCTTTTAGGTGGTTTTTGGGTGGTTTGTGGATTGTTTTTAGGTGGTTTTAAGGTGGTTTTTAGGTGGTTTTTGGGTGGTTTTTAGGTGGTTTTTGGGTGGTTTTTAGGTGGTTTGTTTTTTGGTGGTTTAAAGGTGGCTTTTAGGTGGTTTTTGGGTGGTTTGTGGATTGTTTTTAGGTGGTTTTAAGGTGGTT
>JAPQRQ010009528.1:0-15405 GCA_037367365.1 Apogon talboti
ACAGCCCCCCCACCACCAACTCCTGTCTCTGAACAGCCCTGTGTTATGGCTTATGATATCCAAAGTGGAGCACATCAAGTCTTTTTTGTCCTCCACCATACTTGTCAGACCAAACACACCAGGAGTACAAAGTGGTCTATCTACAGTCAGCACATACTTCTTCGTTCACAATCACAGGATGCACGCCATGATACAAAACACACACTCAACACACACCGACCTCCTGTGAAAGTGGAGGCAAAATCCAAAGTCATTGAGATACCAGCTGGAAGATTGAAGGCCATTTTTCAAAATGAATCGACCTGTCAGGGTTTGTGAACTATTTTTTTTTTTTACATTTATTAGACAAACAAAAAGGCAAAAGGCAGGAGTAGCATGTTTGGAATACGAAATACAGAGTATCACTGAAATAAAATTCAAGCTACTTTTAACCTGGGTTGTGTTTTTCTTTTGTTAGTTTGACTAATTGGTTTAAACCTCCTCGGCTTACTGTGGTAAACCCGCAACTAGAACACATACTTTGTACATTCTAAACACTGGGTGTAGTGGGACCACATCACATTGACTTGAATATTGTCTTAAAACCTAAAAGTATTCTGTTTAACATTTAAGCCCAAAGTTTTGCTAATTCTTCCAGTGGCTGGAGGCTTGTACAGAGTCACTACAGCATAGTCAAATGGCAAGTGGCATTTTATGTGTCACTACCAACATGTTGTCATACAAAAATGACAATCACTCCCACACTTACATACAGTGCCTACCAAATGTATCAGACCATTTGTATACAGAATATGGTTTATGCCACAGTTGCTCATGGGTAGTTACCAAAATATTTTGTAAGTTTTTGTAATAGTCAATACACCAGTATGTGGAAACTCTTCAACTGAAATTAGTAGTATTTTTAATTCATTATTTTTTTTTTATCCATTAATTTTCAAATGTAAAAACAAAACAAAAAAAAATAGATTTTTTTTTTTTTAAATGTGTGGTACACTTGGTTCATATCTGATTTTTCAGACAAGTCCTTTTTACTTTAAATTTGCTGATGAAAAGATGAACTCAGTGTGAAATTCCTCATCCCTATTATAAATATTAAAACGTCTGGAACTCAAATACCAGATAGCAGTAAAAACTTAGCAGAGTGTGGCTAATATGCTATGCATTATTGCTCATGAAAAATGTTGGTTTGTGAAAAAAAGTTGGTATGTAGCATTAATTGATATTTTGCCAATAAATATTTAGAAACAAAATGTACAATATAAAGGACACAATTAAAATTGTATCTACGTCTTGTACAGCCCCTCATATCTGTATGAAAGCAGCATTAAACCTATTATTAAATCTAATCCTTGACTAAATACAGAGCGACTGCTGGACTCTAACATTTGGGTCAGCTGGGAATTTTGGAAACTCTTGTAACATTAAACTTTTCACTCACAAAAAGTGCTATTGTTTTCTCCTACAACATCATGTATTACGTATATCTCAGAGTGTTACAACCTAATTCTCTTAATACTATTACTGTTAGTTTCTTTTGTTGGAGGTGTTTGTTGTTTTTTCAATATTGAAGTTAACATTTATTCATAATTTTGCTGTTTTGGTTTGTATAATAATTGGTTTTGTTTGATTACTATAGGACCATTATTTTTTTCATCAATTTGAGAAATAATTATTTGTTTTGAAGACACTACCCACATGTTCTAATAACATAAGTTATACTGTAGATACAGGTAGTCCTTTGTCTATTGTTTGCATTTTGGGAAAACTTTTGCATTGAAAAGTGGGTTCCGGACCCTGTGTAAATTTGAGTCTTAGTGACTCTTGGACAAATAGCATCTACAGCTTTGTCGTAATTGCATTATGGAATTTTCTCCAGTTATTATCACTTTATTGAACTGTCCAAATCTTTTCTCTCCTCACTGTGGTGCTATTATTCCTTCATAAACATTAGCATCTCTCAAAGATAAACATGTAGCTGTGTGATCAGCTGGAAACACCTGCTCCCTGTTCTATTTCCCCACTATCCAAAGTCATCAGAGCCATAATTAGCCCTATCACACTGGGATCCAGCAGAGCTCGCCCTTTGACCTTCTCTGTGAAGTTTTTTAGGTGATGCAGATTTAAAAGAAATAGTTAATAGGGGCACAAGGAAGGTTAATAATGTTAGTGCACTCTGCTTCAAGTAATATTCAAGGACAAAACCTGGTTAGACAAAATGTGATTAGACTGGAAGGAAAGAGGAGCACAGAGGTGGATAGAGCAGGTTCATGAGCCCAGCAGGGAAACTAGTTTAATATTAAAGCAGCAAGAAAAATGTCTGAACTTATTATTCTTTTTATATAAGAGAAGTGAAATCCACAGGAGGGGATGATCTCTTCAAATTTGATCTGAATAATTTCAATATTTTTTTTCTCTAAAAAAAAAAAAATCAACCACTTGTTCAAAAAAGTCAAGAAAAATACAGTAATCATTGCATGTGAATCTGAAAAAAAAATAATGGTCCTGTATAACCTTGACATTTTCTGTAAGGTCCATTTTACTTCTGTGTTCACAGTAACCACGCAGATAATTCTAAATGACTGGTTTCCACTGGTGAATTCTCCATGTTCATGAGGTTTCATCAGTATAAACAGTGTTCACAAATACAAGGTTGTTCAGCTCATGAGGGTGGAACAGGAACTTCACACAGTCCTGAAATCAGTCAGAAAACTAACTGTCTTAGCAGTGATGGACCTCGAAACATGAACACAAGCCCAGGTTTCCAGTACGATGTCACAGCAGTGTTGTTTCTGAATAATAGGTAGCAGACTGTGATACTATAAGTTCAGTTTTCAGACATTAAAGGTTCATTACATATTATTTGTATCTGCTCATTTGTGTACATGACGTTTGTGATGAAGTCTGTCAGGGAGATGTTGACATTAACTATCTCCATTATTAAGCTAACTATGGTTTTTATGTTGTAGTTTTCAAAGACGTGAACATTCTGCTTGTCTACCACTGCACCATTAGATAGGTTTACATACACACTAATATTCTATTTAATATTTAATACACTATTTGAAAACAAATTTTAGAAAATACTGAATTTCCCAACAGCATATTTTGTTTCAATATTCCAGTATTTTATTTTTTCCCAAAGGAGCGTTTTCCAATTTAATTATTTAGAATATGCATCCAGTCTTGTTAGACTTTTTTGGACATGTACAGTGCATTCAGAAAATGGATTTCATTTTCTCATTTTATTAGAGTTTGTGACTCGTGGCTGCTGTTTATGGTCAGCTGGGCTCAAGACAGGTGAGGTCTTTTCCGTTACAGATGGATGCTCTGAAGATAATTACGCATTTCTAATCAGAAGGAGAAAAACACCAACTGTTGAACATTAGGGGGATATGAAGAGGTTTTTGGATATGAGACGCTGACCTTTTCCAGAGGATGTTTGAAGTATCCAAAGTGGGAGGCTGAGTTCACACTGTGGAACATCTGCCACCAGGGGGGAAACTCTGAAACAAGCATTATTTTAAAGGCTTATGTACAGCTGCATAGAAACAGAAATATTAGAGGAATATTTATTTTCATTGGTCGTGTAAAAAGCTTATTCAGAATATTGTCTTTTTTCAGAAATAAAAAAAATGACCATTAGTGTGCATGTAAACTTACTAAACACTGTTAGCTTAGAAATTCAGTTAATGTCAATGACTCCAACTAGGGTGTGCATCACTAGGTTCCTGATCATTTGATTCCGATTCCGAGGGTTACGAGCTGATTATAAACAATTATAGATGCACCCCGCAATTAATTAATGTTTTTGTCACTGTATGACAAGTACTTTCTATTTTTAAAACTAAATGCAACAAGATGATAAATTTGCTTTGTACTTGGCAACATATTGGATCACAAAGAACCAACATGGAGATGAACAAGATGCTTAACCATGTTAGTTGTGTTCCCAAAGTACTTCATTGGCGCTCGACACACCCTGTAAATACTGTGGCTTTTGTCCAGTTCCCCTTTCCCCTCGACTTTATAGAAATCAAAATGTTTCCATATACTCGGTTGTTACCGAGTTGTAGGTGCCATATGGATTGTTTTTTCTGCCATCTTTTTGTTTTGTGTGTGCATCACCGTAAACTGTTGCAGCGTGGCAGTTGCACTTTAGTTTTGCCTTTTAGTTACTCCATCAATATTATCAAAATAACATTACATTCAGAACATTGATTTTTGACTTTTCTGAATCGATCCATAATCGAGCACGTCCGCATCGCGATGCATCAAAGAATTGATTTTTTTCTGCACCTCTAACTCCAACACAAACTTCACATAAATGCAGATCTTACAGAGGACATTTACAGAGGACACTTATATACCTGCAGTATCAAATCTCATACACACGTTTTTAACACAATTTAACTGTACTACAGATAATCAATTATCAAGTACAATAAGATAAGGTAAGATATACTTTATTGATGCCCCAAGGAGGAAATTCAAATGTACAACAGCACAAGACAATATGCATCATATACAATAGAAAAATAAAATGATAAAAAAATATAGAAAACGTGTTAAAGTAATTAAAAGTGACAAAAAATAGCAAAATGTTAAAAGTAACTATGCATTGTTTCAGTACATGAAGTACTTATTTAAAAAAAGAAAAAGACTAATAATATTAATGTTCTTCTTCCTTTTGAAAATTACCAAAGACTTTTCTGCAAAAAATGTGTAGATGATTTAACAATAGCGGCCATATTGAAAAAGAAAAAGAAAAAGGCCTTCCACTGGCTACAGTGGGATGATAATCTACTAGGGCACAGAAAACACGTCAAGTGATATACAACAGGTTTTCAAGGAAAGTATTGATCTTGTTGATTAGATAGAGGTCTCAGAACCTGGTGTAGCAAATATGATACGAATGATTTTATAGGGTTAAAACCCATACATAGGCTAAGTCTCTCCCTGAATAAAACTAATAAAATAGGCCAAGTAGAGGAGACAGGAAGGGGAAAGGAGAATTTAAATTTTAGCTCATTTTAATCATTCACAGCCACTTGGCACATAAAATTTTACCTGACAAGTTGTGGATTCTCACACTGTCATGGGACATTAAAAGAACATGAAATACTGAGACAGAGATGAGTGTGTGATTAATGTTTCAAATGCCGGACGAATCTGTGCACGATTAGTGTGGGTTTATGAGCTGAGCTGATTTAGATCAGTGCCTGGACATAAAGGCAGAGAGAACAGTGATATGTTGAAGGTTTTTAAGTCGGATCTGGATGTCAGAGCTACAAAACAACACTACCTAGGTTAATTCAGTCTAAAGCCGACGTGTTACCTTCATATCAGTGAGATACACGTGACGAGCTAACAGTTCACAAAACATAAATGGACTTGAGGCTGAAAAAGATGCTTCAGGTCAGGGTTAAACCTGTCGTATGAGGGCAGTTATGCATCCAGCACAGACAGCTGCATTGATTAGAGGTGAAGTATATGTGTTTCATCAGACAGCTGACTGAGAAATGCTGCCGAGACGTGTGTTCTGTGTGTTCTGTGGACAACCGTCTGTAAATCTTATACTAGAAGGTAGTGTTTAAAAGCTTAAATAAGAAGCAAACATACCATTAATATACATACAATATGTCCATGCTGTACACACAAATACACACATGTCATTTGTCACAGCAGTGAGTCATCCAGACCCGTAGAGAAAAGAAATAAAGAAATATTTGGGCCACTCTGCAGGATAAGCACTGACACTTCATTTCAGCTGGCTATTTAAGATGACTGCTTCCCACACACACACACACACACACACACACACACACACACACACACACACTGTCTGACAACACTTACACCTGCACCCAGAGTTTCAGATCTCACCTGTAGGTTCCTGCCTCAGATATTTGCTACACAAAACCAACACATACAAACACTCCTTCACATACAAAAGACAGTAGGAACTTGAACACCCAGCAACACCTGGAAAACATAAACAGTGTGTTACATCACATTTTTATTGTATCGCATTCAATATATTCTAATATTGACAAATGTACTTATTATAAGTGCTTTCTCAGATTCCCAAACTGTAACAAAGAATCATATAACACTGTGAAATAAATCCCAAAAACTAGGAGGGCAATTGGCGTGTAATATATAGTGACATCTAGTGGTGAAGCTGCAAACTAACTGAATACTACACTTTTTTAGGTAAGAACCATTGCACCTTAGCGCTTGTTGCTACATGCTAAAAAATTTGGAAAAAAAGATAAGAAATGCATTTGGACCAACTGCAGAGTCATGATAGTGCATCAATGAGCCTATTTACATGTGTTCAGTATCCGATTGCAGGAGCTGTCAGATTATTTAGGAGTCCTGTTATGCTTTAGGAGATAACAGCAGTAATCTGATTATGAGAAATCCAATTAACACACCTGGATTTGTCCTGAATACTCCGATGTCTTCCTACATGTATACAGGTTAATCTGATTTATTTTGTTCTTTTACATCTGCGCATGTGTAAACACAATTAAAATTGTAGAAAACAGAAGTTATGCAGTCAAACGTGAGCAGAAGACAATAACAGGAAGTTTAAGTCTACCATCACTATGTACTGTATGTACGTACTCCAAAAGAAATCTGATAATGGACTGAAACATATAAACCAGGGCTTTTCAATTATCATATTTCTTAAGTGCATGTAAATGTGTTAAATATGATTATTATTATTATTATTATTATTATTATTATTATTATTATTATTGTTATTATTATCATTATTATTATTATTATTATTATTATTATCTGACTTTTATGATCATGTAAACAGGCTCCATTAGGCTGACCTGTTCTTTCTATAGATATACAGCAAATGACTGAAATAAAAGCATGACTCCAATTTTTGATGATTGAATACACTACTGAAAACATAACTGGGAGTATTATATTCTATTTCTGCTGTTAGATCTCGCTAAATCCCCCCTAAATCTGGACCTTTAACTTTTGATATTAGAAGAAGGTTGGACAAAATCTGTTTCTAAGCTCTGCAGGAGAAGGATTAGGTACAGTGGTAGGACAACAAATCTTAACATTCACATTGTAACTGCAGTGTGGAGTTGGTTCCATACACGGGGCCAGTTCTGAGTTCAATAAACAAAACCAGTCCATTTATGGAGCCAGTTGCATTCACAGAACTCGGAACTATTTCTGATGAAGTAAAATGAAACTTGGAACTGTTTCAGCCAGGCAGAGCTCCAAATAAAAAAACTATAAAGTCACACAGGTGAGGCTATGCAGAAAGAAATGATACCAAACAAGACAAAGTAAACTGTTTTTAATGAGGAATTCATTCATTCATTCATTCATTCATCTTCTGAACCCGCTTATCTTCACTAGGGTCGCGGGGGTCACTGGAGCCTATCCCAGATACTTAAGGGCGAAGGCAGGGTACACCCCAGACGAGTCGCTAGTTCATCACAGGGCTGACACAGAGACAAACAACACTCTCACATTCACACCTATGGGCCATTTTAGATTAACCTATTAACCTATCAGTGCATGTCTTTGGATGGTGGGAGGAAGCCGGAGTACCAAAGAGAACCCACACAGACACGGGGAAAACAACTCCAGTTTAGACCACACCCACTCAGTCATCTGATGGACTGGAGACAGACACCTAGTCACCTGTAAACCTTCAGATCCACATTCACACAATGGAAGAGAATTCACAAACTGAACCTTAGACCCTGAGCTGGATCAGGCATTAACCAGGATCCACCGAAAATAGATAAAGCATCCACAAGCAAACCTGGCAACCACGTTTGGATGGTGGGAGGAAGCTGGAGTACCTGGAGAAAACCCACGCAGACAACATGCAAACTTCACACAGAAAGGCCCCACCAACTGGTGTTGGGATTGAACCCAGCACCTTCTTGCTGTGAGGCACGAGTGCTACCCACTGCACCACCGTGTCACCCTCAATGATAAATATAAAGGCAAAATCAAAAAACAGCCAAAATACACTCACACTCCTATGGGCTACATCATCATGGCTTTGTGTTTGTTATTTTAATTCCAATTATTTAGTTTCTAGCTTGTGAAAAAGATCTGTAATGTTTCTCATATTGGTGTGCAGTCCTTTAATGGGCTCCGCTCTCTGAAAGTTAAAGCTAATGTTGATAATTTCACTCAAATATTTGCAGGGACACGTCCCTACTGTCCATATGCAAATCTATGCCCTTGCCTGTTCGTTCATATCATAACGACACAGACTGACATAATAAAAAAGGTGACTTTGTGTGGTTTTCTGCTGTGATTAGCCTCTATGTATGTACACCACTATTGGTTTTGATAATTATAGACCCCGAGCATTTTTTTCACGTGTGTCTGTGTAAAAGCCTCATCAGACTCATTTGGGACATTATACTTGTCCTGCAAACAAAGGTGACTTTTACCATTGTGCATAATTTGTGTAGCATCAAAAACGTTTGCCATATGTATTATCTGAATGCAGTGTTATGCAAGTTACTTCCAAACTGTAATACATTATAGATTACTTGTTATTACAGGGTGCTAGTGCAGGTCTTGAAAGTCTTGAAAAGTATGGAGTTTTGAAAGGCTGTTTTCCAGACCTTGAAAAGTGTGGAATTTTGTGTGAAAGTCTTAATAAAGTATGTAAAAAAAGTTTCTCTCATACTTGAATTTTAGAGTATGCTCAAAGGCACATAATATTGTAAGAAAAGAAATACATGAGGAAAGCACAGAAAAAAACTTGCTGGTCAGTAATGTAATGATTCTAGTGAAACTTGTTTGTGTGATATCCATGCATATGCACACAAAAAATGAACTTTTCTACTACACATAACAGGTACAATGTCAACCAAAGAAGTAGGCACGCAAGTATAAAAGTACATAAAGTCAAGGTCTGGGGAAAAAAATTGCAGTTTTGAAAAAGTTTGGAATTTTTATTTGGATAAAGAACAGGCACCCTGTACTGTTATTTAAAGGTGATTCCTGATCTTACAATATTACTGTCTCAGAACTGTAATGCATTATATGACTCCTGTATTACTTTTGACTTACTTTCACCAAAATAACTACAGAGGTAGAACTTAATATTCTAAAAATGACAAAATGTACTTCAGAGCATTTATTTTTCTTACTTTTTCTGTTTTGTGATATATCTTATGTCTGTCAAATGTATGCCTGTGAAAATGTTAAAAATCTATAAAGAAAATATGAAAAAAAATAATTGTGCTTTAAAAATTGTCAAACTTTTCTATTATTACTAAATGTTTGTTTTAATTTATTATCACCTGTGTTTTAAACCTGTATTCTTTCATGGCGTGTGCTGCTGACCTCTCAATGGGACTGTCTGGTTAAATAAAGGTTTAATTACAAAAAAAATAAAAAAATTAAAATGTGTGTGGGTTTGTGTAAAAGTGTATGTTTGTGGTTTACTTGCTGAAATGGATTTTCATTTTATCTTCGTAATAAACAATAATAAACTCTGATAATCCTCAATATGGACATAGTTAGCCTAATGTTAGCCTCTGTGACTGCACACAAACAACACCAACCAAACACCACTAGTACAGTCTGCATTGTAATCCCAATATTAATAGCTCTATTGGCATTCATAACATGGGATCACAAATACAGTTAGAGGCGACAGAAAGTTAGGTGAGCTTTGCAGTCTCACAGGTTGCAACCATCCGGTTACTGCCTGGCATCAGCCTGTTACACTTCTGTTTAGTGCCATCCGTCGCTCTGTGCTTTGTGTTTTAATACAGCTCAATTCACTACAAAGCTGTTCTCATTTACATATTTTCCTATTTGAGTTGTCAGACAATGGAACAAGTATGAAATATTAATTCAAACACAGCTCATAATGACTACATATTACCCAATACTCGTTTCCAAGCTGCTGTGCCGCAGCAATAAAATCCAATATTATTCACTGCAACGACAGAATCAACAAAAATACGAGTTCATCACAACAGGTGTGTGGTCTGTTCAGTGACATGGACATCTGAAAAGATCAATCATAGAAGGAATAGATGCACATATAGTCCCTCATAAACTTTGCTGACACACAGCCTCAATCTCTCTCTGGGCGTATTTATGCCACTGTTTCACAAAAAGGCTCTGTTTATCCCGCAGACGCTACAGCAGCCACTCCACCACTCCCAGATTTACACACTCTCGAGGATGTTTTAGAAAATCTCTGGTTTGGAGTGGCAGAAGCCTGTGTGTGGGATGAGACCAAAAAGAAAAATAAACAATAGATTTACAACTCAACCCAACTTTATGTGTCTGAGCTGTGGTTTAAGAAAGTAAAAAGACAAGCAATGTGTTCCTGTCATGGTAAGGTTAACCCTAGCCCCAGCCCATAGGAGTCTGGGTGTATGAATGCCTTTGATTTTGCCTTTATCATTAATTAATGAATTCATTCATTTCTGAATCTGCTTTATCCTCACTAGGGTTGGGGGTGGGTGTCACTGGAGCCTAACCCAGCTACCTATGGGCGAAGGCGGGGTTCACCCTGGACGAGTCGCCAGTTCATCACAGGGCTGACACAGAGACAAACAACCAATCACTCTGACATTCACACCTACAGACAATTTAGATTAACCAATTAACCTATCAGTGTACGTCTTTGGATGTAGACATATTTGACGTATTCTTGACAATCTCTTTTCACCTCTTCCAGGTGGTAAAGCGTTTCAGCACCTCCCCTCTGGACAGCGACCGGACTTTGTTGTGCAACAGGAGATAATACTTGTAATACCTATTATCACCTTAATCTTCAAATGTACAATTACATGAAAAAAAAAAAACCTTATGAACTAAAATAAAATACATTTAAATTCAATACTCATTAATTTTCCAAAGCTACGGGAGTCTCTGCAGAGGGATGAAAGAGAAACGTGTCTCCAGAGCTGCCCAGTAGGTTATGACAGGGGTTGATAGAAGAAACCCATCAGTACTCCTCAAGACGCTGTGATGAGCAGAGACATGGAGGATCCACCACCAGAATACCTACTAGTCCTGCAACATCAGCGTGACCTCATCAATTTGATACTGTACCTGTTGCAACATGGACAACACGCTGAGCTTTCATTGGTATAAGTTAGCATTATGGGATAAATATCAAAATGTTCTATGTAAGCTACGTATACACCCAAAATTTAAAAAAAGAAAAGAAAACATTGATAGTTCAGCTTAATTATTATTTCAGAGAAATGTTGCCAGTTTTTATTGTGTATTGCTGCACCAAACATGATGACAATATTGCAGAAAAATATGTTTTTATTGTGTATCATGAGTCTGGTTTTGCTTGGCTTTTCAACACCATTGACTTCACAGTATTACTTTGCATCTGTGCTTTATACACAAGTTGAAATGACACAGCGAGGCTCCATGTTAAGTTACATCATCTTAAATCGATTATGTAATTTGGATACGAGGGTGCGTTCAGGGACTTCTATGAAAACCTGGTCTAAACCTAATATCAGGCTCAGCTCATACTAGTACTAACTATAAAGATAACCCTGTCCTCTGTCAGTTTAAGCCAGTTTGACAATAGGACAAAACATTTACATATGAGTTGATGGATGAAATTCTTAGTAGAATACCAGTCTGTGAATCCCAGGAAAATGTCACCTTTAATTAATTATTTTATATTCAAAAAAAATGCAGCATCAGGTTAGAGAAGTAGAGCAGGCTGATGAGGAAACAGGATCCTGGGTTTCTAATGAGCTCCCATGCATGAATTATAGAATGATAGGCAGGCATCAAAGTTTACTTTAGCCTGGAGTTGACTTTGACACAAAATCTTATATCAGGGCAAGATAGATTCATAGGAGTCTTTCCACTGAATATATAGCTTCAGTGAGTTGCCCATAGCTTCAGTGAGTTACCCATAGCTTCATTGGCTTGCTCATAGGTTCACTGGCTTGCCAATAGCCTCACTGAGTTGCCGAAAGCTTCAGTGAGCTGCCCATAGCTTCACTGGCTTGCCCAAATAAATATATAATAATAAATTATTGACCTTAAGTCTGGGAAGAAGTCTCCTGGATTTAATCCAGGAAATAGTTCAGACCCTTCCCTTGGATAATTACTGCTGATTTTCAAGTGATGCTGCATCAGGATATAAAGAGAGGAAGATGAAGTGATTTCCCATCATGCCTAGTGCCAACAGTAGAAACCTGTGGGAGCAGTGTTAGGATCTGGAGTTGATTCTGTTGGTCAGGTTTAGGTTCAGCAACAATATGTGTCCAAAAAAGAACAGAATGAATATAATGACAATGGCTAACTTAGAAATAATGCAAATGTGTGCTGTAAAAGAGATCAAATGAAATATCTTAATGTATTTATTCTGAAAAAGACAAAATTTCTAATAAGCTGTTTATTTCGCTAATTAAAATTTTCACTTTAACTCACTCACTCTATTTCACTCTAACTTTTGCTTTTGTTCCCTTTTGTTGATTTTGTTGATTATTTTGTTCTTTTTTTTCTTTATTTTGTTGATTATTGTCCATTTTTTAATATTTTGCTGATAATTCTCATTATTTCCATAATGTTTAGGGTTTTTTTTCTCAGTTTTGTTCATTTTGTTGATTATTTTCTTTAGTTTTGTCCATTTTGTTGATTATTTTCTTTAGTTTTGTCCATTTTGGCCATTATCTTTATTTCCGTTTATTTTATTGCTTACTTTGATCAATTTTTAAATATTATTGATTATTTTCTTCATCTTTGTTCATTTTGTTGGTTATTGTGTTAATGTTTGTACATCTCTTTGAATTATGTTGTGAGTGGTAGTTATTCATTTAATGCTGTGAAAGCCAATGAAGTTGCTGATATTTTTTTATCCTGTTTATTCATATTTCACCACTACTGAAACAGTTACTGTCTCCATTGTCTGAGGGACGATATTTCTCTCAACTTCCCGTGGGTTTAAGTGGCTCCCACTCACCCATCCTGTGGTGCAGAGTCACACCCCGTTGTTAAACCTTCCTCCCCTTTTCCCTCCAGCAGATGATTGATTAGCTAATTAGTTTGGAGATGAATGTCTCTATTCTTATGTTTAAGCCAACGCTCCGCCTCCCCTATTTGAGGATCCTGAACACATTACAGCCACAATACACTGGTGTGTGATTAAATTTTAAAGATATGGAAAATAATCCCATTAGCCAAGGACGATATATTGAAATGAAACCATTTATTAATTTGTGCTTAGCTTTAATTTCTACTTTCTAATAGACTTGGCACCATTCATTAAACCATTTACATGATTTAAATTCTCTAAAATTTTATTGCTGTTTCACTTCTTTTTCAATGATCACATGCATATTTATTCACTTAGGCTCCAGTGACATAAAGGTCCCTGCACATTTCAGCATCATATGGTTAATGGTCAAATATGCATTGGTAAGAACTGCTTTTATTTTCAACTGTCTGGTTATCTACAGTCATTGGTGTTTGTGAGTAATTTCCAATCTAGAATATATATTTATCTTATATAATATATATTATCTTTATATTATATTTATCTTTACAAGATAGGAGTGACTGTGGAGTAGAATACATGTACCTGACCATGCACAACACACATTGGATGGATGTGTGTTACATAGTCTTACAGTGTGTTTTATAGATGTACATGTTCTTTAGTATATTAATAATTTTATATATTTATGTAGCCGATAACTATGTGTAAGCAAAATTTCTCTTCACGCACATAATCACATTTATTTATTTATTATTTTATTTTATTCTAGGTAGGTTAGTTGAAAGCTAATAAAACACACTTCAATAACTTAATGAAAATGATCTTTTAAACTTGTATTTTCATCTTTTCAATAACAGGCCTTCACTGGAAGTTGAAGCTGTGGCAAATACATATCAAGGCAAACTGACTATTTATCCTTTATGCCGGACAAAACCTGCTAATGCTTTTGTCTTTATATGAGTACATATAATGCCAGCATTTGAAACTATATATTTAAAAAAAAGCCTTAAAAGGTCAACACTGTGTTTGGTAACTTGACATCTAATAAACCAGGTTTGGAGAGTTTGAAACAGAGAAAAGAGTTTACCTTTACCTCAGCTGAAGCTCCATTTTTATGAGTGGCCTGTACTCAAGCACAGTGAACACAGACACCCAGAGTTTTCCTTTTCAGACACTGTTTCAAAACTCCATGACAAAAACAGTCACATAATGGGTAAATGCGCAACTGTGTTGGAAATCCATGAGAAGTGGTCATTGGAAACTAAAGGAACAGGATGTGAAGACACTTCTGCACAAACCTCCAAAAAGATCTGACCTTTCAAAACTTTTTCAGCATCACAGCACTTTTTTTGTTTTTCCCAGCATATGTGTGCCAGTTTGCCGATGACTACTTCAGACCTGGAAAACAAAGGGGTGCAGTTGGAGAACAGCAGCACATGTGAAAGTCTCAACAGGTGTTAGAGAAGCACTGAGAAAAGAAAGCAGTTGCGAAAGTCTCGTACAAAGTAATATTTGTTTTTCAGCCCATCAAGACATTATACAAGCCTTCAACAGTTTAGTTAATTAGTTGGTCTTTCAAAACCTCCAAGTTATGTGAGAAATCAGGATTCAATCTATTAACCCCTTAGATAACCAGCTAATCTGGACCAGACCAGCCTCAGAACAGGATCAGGCTAATAGAATAGAATAGAATAGAATAGGCTTTATTGTCATTACACCAGTTGTGCAACTAAATTGCAGGTGTGCTCTGTCAGCGACAGTGCACTTACATCTAAATAATAACACAAAAGATACAGACATGAATTTGAAAAATATATAAAATAGTGTGCAATCAAAAATACGTCGAAATAAGAGATATACAGTATGAAAGGGTACATTTTAAAAGATATAAAAGTAGTATCAAAATGTGCAAATGTAACAGTCTAAACAATGTAAACATACATGTACCAGTGTAATCAGTGCAAATGTAACAGGGTAAACATTTGCACTATCTATCTAATAGTCCTATAGTGTAAGGGCAGTTTTGCTCTATTTCACATGTGAAGACCTGGAATTACAGTCTATCTGAACTAAAAATGTATTTTTCTTTCATTGAATCTGAGTGATTTTTCAACATTTATTAAAAATATTATCTGTGAATTTTTCATTTCTCTGCAGAGTTCAGGTTTTCTCATTTATTTTATCCGCTGACCATGTCAATGGTCATAAAACAGTAAATTCCAAGGTTATTATGTCAGAGCAGAGAAGACTGAAGCAAAAGGGAGTTTTTCAACTACAATGCATCATTAAAACAAATGAACTGAACATAAAAATAAGTGTGTCCATCCACTGTTATTGATCCAACTCCATGGGTTTTACTGGTGAATCAATGTTGTAGAAGATGACGGTGT
>JAPQRQ010009890.1:0-15371 GCA_037367365.1 Apogon talboti
AGATAGATAGATAGATAGATAGATAGATAGATAGATAGATAGATAGATAGATAGATAGATAGATAGATAGATAAATTTAATTCATGTTAATGTTAATGTGATTGTACATGAACTGCTGCTACAGTGTGAATAGATTGTATCTTTTACTTATTCTGAAGTGCTCTAATGCAATGGTGGTTTGTAAGTTTCGGATTCATATGAAACTTTCAACAGGAGGCCACATCCTGTATAGAGTTGCGATTCTTATTCTTGCCTTTCTGCTTTTACTGGCAGTATTAGGTATTAACTAATACCATGAGTGCAATGAAGGGTTTTAATATGGTTAGCTTATTGTGTGACTCATTAAGTATGTGTGTGTTTCTAGGGTGACTCCGGTGGCCCTCTGGTGTGTGAAAATGGTGGAGTGTGGTCCCTTGTGGGTATTGTGTCCTGGGGCACATCTAACTGCAACGTGCGCGCCCCTGCTGTGTATGCCCGAGTGTCCTACTTGCGCAGATGGATTGACCAGACCGTGGCTTCCAACTAATGTGCAAACATACAACCTGCAACATACATATGCTTACATGTTTACCACAGCCTTGTCATCCTGTGGTGTCTTTTTGATTAGTGATGTATTATACTTGACATCAGTATTAGCTGTCGCAAAAACATTTCTACTGTTTATTGATGACAGCAATGACTAACATGTACTGCAATGTTTGGTGCATTTGTAAAAAGTCTTGCATAAATATGATTCTTAACAAATTATACAAAATTGTGTTTTTTTTTGCATTCTTCACTGCAGTGTGTGTGCTACATGGGAGGGGAGTGACACAGTGTAGTAAGAGAGTAATTTATACAGATAAAAGATGAGAATGTAGATAATATACAGTTTAGAAAGTAATAAAATAATGGAAATTGGTATACTGGGAGACATATTTAAGTAACCACATGGAGATTGAGAAAATAACATACAGTAAGATGAAATCAAAATTCAATTAAACTTGTATTAAGTGTAGACTGATGAGCAAGAAAGTAAATTATAAATACTGCAATAGTTGTATAATCTCTTCCAACATTTAAGAAAATTGTGTCCTTAAATGATACTGTTTGTAAAATTTACCACTGTATAAGCCCTCACAGGTTTTAATACATCATTAAGGTTAACTTCATTTGGAGATACGTTAGAAACAGTGAAAAACTGTTGTCTGAAAAGGTTTGAAACTTTGAAAAGTACAATGTCTGAGAGTAACACAGTGGAAGTATGAAGTAACATACAATGGAAATACGCAACTCAAAAATATATGCTATATGATAGTTATGTTATAGTTATATTAGTTATGTATGACAGTTGGGTTAAGTACTTTGTTCTATTTCACCACTGATGGTTTTGTAAAACAGAAAACTCGACTCATTTGTGTAAGCAACCAAATTGAAAATCTACCAGTAATTATTATTTTTTATTCCAAGAGGTTAGTTGTTTTTAGTTTCTGTTATAACTTCAACAGAAATTTCACTGAAATTCAAGAGATAGTGAACCAAAGAATATATATATCTGTAAAAAAAATCTTACAGTGTAAATGTCAAATAGTAGAAAACATCAAACCAGTTTCCATTTCCTGCCTCTGCAGCTACTTTTGGGTCCGTTGTTTTGGATGAAATTAATGTCTTGGGTGTTGGTCTCTCATAATGAAAGTATTATGTAAATCTTACCCAGTTATCATCAGTGAGCAGAGTTGGCTGAAGGAAAAGGCTGTCACAGTATTATGTAATTCTCATAAAAAGTCATTTTTGTTTGTGGTAAAATGAGGTTGTGGTTGTATTTAACACATGAATCAGATTGGTATGCGGTGTATGGATACCAGCCTGCTCATGTTCACAAACAATGCAAAACAGAAAAGAGAAAGATATAACAGGTATATGTGGAAAATGCTGAGGTAGGGATGTAAACATAACTTAAAACATGACAGAGGCCCAGGTTCAGATTTGTGGCTAAAATACTGAAATTGAGCAGATATAGACGTAAATATCTATGTCTCCTAAAAATGTAATTTATATGCTGCTAAAAAGTTTAACCAAATACTTCAAAATGAAAGGTAACTCACTATGGATTATGTTCACAGACAATGTTTTCCTAGTAAAGAAAATTACAATGAACTACAGAAGGGCAGGTCATGTATTGCACAGAATGAAAATGCTTAATTTTTTTCAGCCCATTTCAAGACTCATGAGAGACATGTGGTATCTCCTCAGAACCCAAACTTACCATATACCTACAAGTAGGTATGATCAATATACTGAATTAATTCAATTAATAGTAGGTTTGCTTTCTGAATATCGTGCAAAATGCCTAAATTGCAAAATCACAGGTAATCCCTTTGGAGATTCTTCTTGCTCAACAAAAAAATCAATATGTAACCAGTTTACTTCTTGTAATATATTAGTTGTGAATGTGTTTCTAACAATCAGGTATGGCTTATAATATTAGTAGAGAACGCATCATGTTTTGTATTCATTTCATGTGGCAGAATGTTAGTTGGTTAATATCACTGATAACATTCAAAAACATTGAGATAACATTTTTTGGGCATATCATCCATATCTGCATGTTTTACTGACTCTTCCTCCATCAAAACAATGTTGAAAAATGCACTTTCAGTCCTATCTGCATTAAGAATAATAAAGCAAAATAATGGAAACTAACCCCGTCCACTAATAAATCTAAAGCTAATGTGCTCAAAAAACAACCAAACAAACAAAAAAAAATTATTTATTTTTGCTGCTCTGCTTCTGCTTCTCTCCTGCCTCCATCATCATTATTCATTTATCCATATACAGTACTTGTGATAGTGTTTATCATATAGTTACAGTGTTATACTTATAGTTATATATAGTATATTTATAGTTATAGTTATAGTGTTATAGTTATAGTTATATTTATAGTTATAGTTATAGTGTTATAGTTATAGTTATATTTATAGTTATAGTTATAGTGTTATAATTATATTTATATTTAGAGTTATAGTTATAGTTATAGTTACAGGGATGCTAGTGGTTTCTATTAATGGCTCCAGCAGCTGCAGTATTAGTATATTTACTGTTATTACTTGTATTTGGAGTAGTAGTGATAGCAGTTATGGGTATTTATACTACTTATTGGTAGTTGCCAATAAGTACCAGCAGTTGTAGTTTCTACAGTTATATTTCAGTTGGCTGTGCATCCATGTATCCCCCCATATTTCCTCCCTCCCCCAATCTCTCCCTCTCTAAAATGTGATCAATTTCTTATTTTTCTGCTGTAAAAACAGTAGGTAGTAGCTGCTTTTATTCACAGTTTTAATTTATAGACATGGAAAGACTCAGATATTGCGGTTAAGCTTTGCCACCATAACCCTGTGGTCCTTGTCAAAGTGTTTATGCTTAGAGGGGTGGTCAGTGATATGATGGACATCCAGGAATGACAGAAGCAGATCATTTAGTTAACTACAGGAAAACAGAGCATATTCAAAATCATGAACTATTCCAAGAGAGCATCTTAATTTAAGGTCTAAGTCAGCACCAGCAGAAAAACACACATTTGTGCATTTGTGAAATGTTTCCCTGAAAAGACATTGCAGAAGTTCCGTGTCACTGGCAAAGAGGAGTAGTCAAAAAGAGAGTATGTGGTTTTGAAGTATCAGACACAGATCAGCCTAGAATACAGACAGACTCTCGCTGCACCAGAAAAAGAGGCGAATACTGGTAAGATACTACTTCAATTCCACTGCACATTAATGTATTAACAAAATCAGGATTACCATGATTTCTTGCTCAATTATTCTAAAATAGATATGCAAGAATTTTAGATAGGCTTTGAAATGGTTTGCAGATTTATTTCTGATTACACCACAAATTGAGTTTTAAAAATGGAAAAGGAGACTTCCACTTCAGTAGCATGAATTCTGTTACTACCTCTTTATCCAGTCATTAGTGTTGTTGTGTTGTGAAAGTCAGTCACTTGAACACATTCGCGTCTTTGTAAAGGAAGAACACTGTCATCGAGTAATCACCAACTATCATTTATGGTATTAAAGGTCTCCTTTAGACATTTACAAACCATTTACTCTATGTAATTACAACAAAAAGTGCTATTATTGAAGGATTTAAATGTGCACAAAATTATAAAGACTTTCAGAAAATCAACAGATGCAGAACAGGTCTGTCTTGGGTCTTGTCTTACTTCAGCTCTGTTGAATCAGTGAATATTGCAGGATTGGTTGAAGTACTACTGTCATTTCTGTGTTGTTTAGGTAACTCTGCAGGTCAACCTGCTGGGATGGATTGGGCTGCAAATATCCGTATAGCGTCTGTGGTCATCTACTGCATCATCTGTGTGGTTGGAACCGTGGGCAACGGTCTAGTTGTCTACGTGACAGGCTTCAGGATGAAACGAACAGTCAACTCCGTTTGGTTTCTCAACTTGGCACTGGCTGACTTCCTCTTCACTGCCTTCTTGGTTTTCACAATCATCAGTACCTCCCAGGGTCACCAGTGGAATCTGGGACGTGTCATGTGCAAGCTCAACACCTTTATAATCGTGGTCAACATGTTTGCCAGTGTCTTTCTTCTGCTGGCCATAAGTCTGGATCGTTGCCTGTCCACTTGGGTGGTGGTGTGGGCACAAAACAAGCGCACTGTTTGCAAAGCTCAGGTCATATGTGCTGTCATCTGGGTCGCTGCTGTAGCCTGCAGCATCCCATATGCCACTTTCCGTGAGATTGTGCAAATACCCAACATGATTATCTGTACTTATTCTGTGTCTACAAATAGTAAAGAATATTTCACTCTAGTAATTTTTCGCTTTGTAGTTGGATTCCTCATCCCATTCTTGGGAATATTTGTTTCCTATGTGGCCATATATGTTCGTGCAAGACGCCTGCAGAGAACAAGAAACAAGAGATCTCGCAGAATTATAATTGCCGTCATTCTTGCATTCTTCATCTGTTGGCTGCCCTTCCATGTCTGTGAGCTTACAGGATTACTGTCTAAAAGCTATAAAGTCTTGACTACTGTTCGTAAAATCGGTCCTCTCACTGTATGTCTGGCCTTTCTGAACAGCTGTCTGAACCCCATTCTGTATGTTTTTATGTGTGAGGAATTTCAGAAGAAGCTCAAGCAGTCTTTATGCCATGTCCTAGAAAGCGCCCTGGCAGAGGAACACTTGTCCTTTATGTCATCTCGCTCACTCTCGTCGCATTTCTCACGAATTACTCGGAGGTCTGACTCTGCGGCACCAGGGGAGACTAAGGAAGCTGCTGTTTCCTTGCGCTACACAGAAAACAAAGTGGCCGTCTCTGAGGACACTCTCACCACTGGTTAAAACATTGACAACAAACAGTAAATGGTAATCAATCCACATTTTTCCACTCAAACATGAAAAAGTGGAGCAAAAGGAGCAAAACATTTGTGTAAATGTACATTATTTCTCTCTTTTTTTTTTTTTTTTGGTAAAAGAACTCCATTATTGTAGATATGTCAGGCTATGTTGTATTAGTTGTAACTGTACCACTTGTAACAATTGATGTAAAATATTTTTGACTCATTTCTTGTTTATTCATGTGATACGATCTGCCAATGAAGTAATACGTTTTCATATTGTTTCTTACGCTTCATTTTTGAGCCTCTACCTTATTGATCCATGTTCATTGATCAGTGGGTATTACTGCCTCCAAAGCTGTATTTTACAGATGAGATTTTATTAAAGATACCTTTAAAACTGATGAACCCAGTGTCCTCCTTCTGCACCACAAATACAAGCACATGTGACTAATCAGGGGGTTATTTATCTGACAGGATATGGGCTATGTTCACATTACTCCCTGTGTAACTGCAAAAGTCAACAAGATCATAATCAGGTATCACACACACAACATCTGCAAAGATGTGCAAACACTACGCATTTGACTGCAAGCAAACCTCTGTAGAGTCCATTTCTGTGGCCGTTTGCATGTAATAGCTTGTGCACTTTGGTTCTATCATCCTCCAACGCAACAGAATGAAACAGACTAAGGATGCTCTGGTCAGGATTTTTATAGCTGCTCATGATCACTGATTACTGGAAGTTGTATTGATCTGTAATGATATCACCTTTTTCGTTGCATTGATAGCAGATACATATAAAAAAGATTGCAACATTAAGAGTTACAACTTTTCTTTTCTTGGTTAGTGGAGGAGGACCACAGAGTGACTTTAATAAATATAAACAGAAATTAAAATGTTTTAACATGAAAGAAATGAACATTCGTTAATTCATTTTAATCTTTAGGGCAGGACTTTGAAAATCAGCAAATAATTCACTGAATGAATCTGAAGTCGAGTTACTGTTACTATGCATTCATTAAAACAGAGGCTAAGATATCTTATTAACAGATGATAAGAAGTATACATTTTCTTTACTTGCACTATAAGCACTGATTTATTTTCTTTACTGCAGTAACAGTAAAAAAGTACAGGCTCTGGATGTGAAGAATAAAAGCAAAAACTTGGTTTTTCAAGGACTTTTCAACCAATTGTTTCTGTCCAAAACAAACCTGAGATCCTATTAATGTAGTATGTTCTGAAAATGTCCAGAAATGTGAATATTGTTCTACATTACTGTCGTGTCGGAATGAACGTTTGTCCCTGTAGAAATAGTATCTGTTTGTGTGTGTTATGATTGAATGAGTGATAGGGGTGTGTACTATACCGCAAGAAAGCGTCTATCGATCAAACTGTAGATGTAAGTTTTAAGAGGATACACTAGTCTGATTAGTTTATTGGGTGACATTTAAGTAACTGAAAGGAAACTGGCAGAATAACATAAATTGAAATCAAATAAATGTTCAGGGTTTCAGGGAATAGCTATGAACACATACTGTGTATGGTATTTATGAGTTACTCGTTTCTGAGAAGTCATTGCAGAAGTTCAGTCTCATTGGCAGCGTCTTGGACAGAGGAGGCGTGATCACAAAGACAGAAACTAACTGGGTCAATTTCAGACAGATCAGGAAAGAATGAAGAACCCCTGTCACTGCACCAGAAAAAATGAGTACGGGTAAGATAGAAGCATTTAATTCTATATTTTTTTTTTACGAAAATATGATGTACTGTGGTTTAGAGAAAGAAAACGAGCTGGAAAACTAGAAAAGTCAACTTGCAAATTACTCAAATGTAACCTGTAACTACTGCTATAACCCATTTTTGTATTGTTATGAAACTTACTTGGACATGTTCCTGCTAAAAACACATTTGTCAGAGCAATTGTCTTGAAGGTGCACAAAACTATCATGTCCAGAAAACCTCCAGATACTTCAGCTCTGTTGAATCAGTGAATATTGCAGGATTGGTTGAAGTACTACTGTCATTTCTGTGTTGTTTAGGTAACTCTGCAGGTCAACCTGCTGGGATGGATTGGGCTGCAAATATCCGTATAGCGTCTGTGGTCATCTACTGCATCATCTGTGTGGTTGGAACCGTGGGCAACGGTCTAGTTGTCTACGTGACAGGCTTCAGGATGAAACGAACAGTCAACTCCGTTTGGTTTCTCAACTTGGCACTGGCTGACTTCCTCTTCACTGCCTTCTTGGTTTTCACAATCATCAGTACCTCCCAGGGTCACCAGTGGAATCTGGGACGTGTCATGTGCAAGCTCAACACCTTTATAATCGTGGTCAACATGTTTGCCAGTGTCTTTCTTCTGCTGGCCATAAGTCTGGATCGTTGCCTGTCCACTTGGGTGGTGGTGTGGGCACAAAACAAGCGCACTGTTTGCAAAGCTCAGGTCATATGTGCTGTCATCTGGGTCGCTGCTGTAGCCTGCAGCATCCCATATGCCACTTTCCGTGAGATTGTGCAAATACCCAACATGATTATCTGTACTTATTCTGTGTCTACAAATAGTAAAGAATATTTCACTCTAGTAATTTTTCGCTTTGTAGTTGGATTCCTCATCCCATTCTTGGGAATATTTGTTTCCTATGTGGCCATATATGTTCGTGCAAGACGCCTGCAGAGAACAAGAAACAAGAGATCTCGCAGAATTATAATTGCCGTCATTCTTGCATTCTTCATCTGTTGGCTGCCCTTCCATGTCTGTGAGCTTACAGGACTCACGTCTAACAAACAATTCATTGATAAAGCAGGTCCTCTAACTGTATGTCTGGCCTTTCTGAACAGCTGTCTGAACCCCATTCTGTATGTTTTCATGGTTGAGGAATTCCAGAAGAAGCTCAGGCAGTCTTTATGCCACGTCCTAGAAAGCGCCCTGGCAGAGGAACACTTGTCCTTTATGTCATCTCGCTCATTGTCGTCACATTTCTCACGTGTAACAAGGAAGTCTGACACTGCTGAACCTGTGGAGAGCAAGGAAACTGCCTCCTCCTTGTGCCACACTGAAAATAACGTGGTCGTCACTGAGGACACATTCAGCGAACAGTAACCAAATCCACAGAACATGAGGAACATAAAGCACAAATATATGTAATATTTTGAAATAAGTATTTGCAGTGAAAAAAATAAAATCTAGGGCTTTACTTTGCTTCATTGTTAGTTAATTTTCTTTACTTTGCTCTTCAGGTTAAAATGTAGCTGATTGACTCCACTGTTAATAGATGAGTGGGTGTGATGCACCATGTAAACATAACAAAACCTTTTGTAACAGTGAATGTTAAATATTGTGTGATTACATGTGATTATATATTCTCTCAATAAATCAATGCCTTCATCTGCAGGAACCTTCATTTTTTTTACTTTCCAGCTTATTGAATTTGAGTTACTGACTCAACATTCAATAAATCTTCAACACTGAAGAACCAGTCTCCTCTTTCCGCTCAGCAAATGAGTGCATAATACAAATAGGAAGGTTATTTATCTGACTAGAAATAGATATAATCTTGACAGATATGCAAACGTTGCACATATCGGTTTGTTTTGCTCATTTTGGTTTGACAAAAAAAAAATGACAAAGTTGGCAAAGAAAAAAAGAACACAAAATTCCTGACATTTTCCTTATTGAAGTTTATCGTGGTGGGCATCACTTCTAGATTATGTCATCCTCTTTCAGCTCATCTTTATTCTCCAGCAGCTGTGTATTAAAATAAGCAGACAAATGTCACTATGGAAAAGAACAGGACTTTAATCAGTCTTGATAATGCTGAGAATACAAGGTTACTCACATCTAAAAAGACAAAGAAGAGTGGGTTCTTTTATTTGGGCATTTGAAGACTTTTTAAATGATGTAAAACAGTCCAACATCACTGGAAAACATTCTCACAAATGAAACGGCTAAAAACTTTTAATAACTCCTTTTAAGATACTCTTCACTACAATGCATAGGAAATCAGGTCTATTTAAGACTCGGGGGTCTGTTAGCGTGTACTTAGGAGTTTGATTTCATGGATGACCGTTGTATTCAGATGGTGACGGCGACAGTATGGCTGTTTTCCAGCTGCATAGAATCAGTTCTGTGGTAGACAGATGTAAGGCAGCCTGCTAGCGATCGTACAGCTCCTTCATCTCCTTAAGGATCTTAATGCTCTCACTGTATCTCAACTGGTTCTTGTTAGAGCACTCTTTCCATCTGGAAGAACAAAAAAATAGTTCATATATTCTGATAACTAACTTATTGATGCAGTATTGGCTTTTAACAAGCTTGTATACACAGTGATTATTTAAACCTTTCCATGCTGCTTAGTACACACATACAATATCCAAATTCATTACACAACTGATAAATAGTAGCATTCTACAATCTGTTATTTCTGTATAACAGACCACTGCTATGTGATGTGCAGTTCCAAATGCAGAACCTAAAAGACTATTTTACTCAGTGAAAGCTAAGATATCATTTACAAATCAATGAAATTGTGTTAACATCAACATATATGTCAAATTTGAGTTAAAACTGTGTAAAAAATGAGTAAAAACGTGGTTACAAATTAAACACTGTATCCCTTACACCTAATTTTTTTTTTTATTATTTTGTCTCAGAATGTACAAAGAATAAAGTGGAGGCCAATGAGTGTTTCAGTTCAGGGTTATCAAAATTAACAGATTTAGGTGAAAATGAATGTTAGCTCTGGTCAAAAATAAGGCAAAAACTTAAATTCAAAAATTATTTTGTTCTTGAATTTTTCCCCAAGCAACTTTTACAGCCATTCATGTAAGTCTGACATCTGACTCTGCATCAAAAATTTTGATTGGTTTTTAAGTTACATACTTCTGTCGAATCTTCTTCCAGCGTTCCATGTGGTCACATATGAGGGATCCTGACACAGGAGCTGAATCTACTGACTGTGCAATGAGAAAATGTTGTTAGGGTATAGCGTTTAAGTAACATTTGTGTCCTTTAATCTTACACGGACATTATACTGAACCTTGGAAACAGCAGGTTTTTCAGTCTGTGGAATCCTGAGATTGACCGGTTCACCAGAGGGACTGACCGGACAACAGGTCGGGGGAGGGAGTCTGTACACGTTTTGACCTTTTCCATTTATAATGTCTGTGACCTGTCAGAAGAAAGACATCTGAAATCTGATGTGCAGCAGTACACAATTGCTGTTGATTCTCCTGTTGAACCTTTCACTTTGAAAGATAGAAATTATATTTTGAGGTACACAAAGTACTACGTAGTGACATCTGCAAACTCTACATGAACTTTCTACAAATACATGCACCCTCACTTGTTCAAGACACAAAAGAATGCAGTACATTTACATGCCAATTATCATAAATTGAATTGTTATATTAAACTAAAACTGGGTCACCAGTGCTGTAGACTTTTTAGCAGATAATGCAAGCCAACTTTAGTTACTGTAGTCAACAAGAGAACCAAGTAAAACAAGCAATGTGGGAAATATCACTTTTGGGACATTTGACGAGCATTTATTTGGTAGTTGATGTGACAAGAAACAGAGCAGAGAAAGAGAGGAATAACTTGCAAAGTCACCCAGGACCTGGATATAGTTATGGATGATGTGCTTCATAAAATGTGAGCAAATCAACACAAATACATTCCCTTTACCTCATCTTCTACCATGCTGTGTGGTGGACTTGGAGAAGCAGCTGGCTCTCGAACAGCTGGATTGTTTCTCATCCAAGCGCGGCAAATAGGATACAGGGGTGTGCTGGTGTTGAACTGAGCTAGATCCACACTACGATCAAACAATTTAATAATGTAGGCATCTGCCAAATGGAGGAGAAAGTAGACGAGAAGATAAAAGGTAAGAAATTTCAGAATAATGGAAAGTAGTGCAGCAACATAAAGTGACCCACAAACACAAAAAAGTCAATGTTTTGCTGAATTACTTTCAAAAATTTAACTATTTACTTTGTTTATGCTGATTGCTCTCTGGAATGCCCTCATCCATCTCTTTTCGCTTCTTCCTCCGATGTTGTGGAAATCGTGCTGATGGCCTGAAAATATCAAACAAGGACTTCACAACATGTCTCTGAAAATGTTCTGCTTCAGAAAATCTTCCAGTGAGAAATTTATGTTTCTGCCAGCTGTTAAAAAATACAGACACTTGCCTTTTTCCAGCAGATGATGGAGACAAATCCCTAGAGAATGCAAATTCCAAACATTTTCAGTGTGTATCAATTCTGTATCAATACAATAGAAAATCACTGACACGGTAAGTTGTTGTGCAGTCAAAAACACCAGAAATTAAAATAAATTATTGATGCCTACTTGTTTAAGGCGTCCGCCGATATTTTTCCAGCGTCACCCTCATTTTGCTCCCTGTTCAAAACATAAACACATTAATTTCCAAACAAACCTTCAAATGTTAGGCGAATTTAATAATCTATATTTCCAACCTTTCACTCTCACTCTTCTCGACCAGCCCTTTCAACAAAGCTTCTAATCTGCTGCGTCCAGCAGTCAACTCCAGATCTGCCATGGTATAAACAGAGGATGCTTATTTTAAAAGGATTACTCAATGCTACAAAGAAGGGGTTATCGCTGCTATTTGAGGTTACTATATTTTTTAGGTTACTATATATTTCATCACTTAATTTAACCTATGTTGTATCAAATGAAAAGTGCCCAATCGTGTTTATGTTCCATGACACCTCTTACCTGGCCTTTCGGTTTTAATCTTGACGTGATGCATTGTCTCCAAAGCTTCTGTTAATCCAGCAAAGTAAAAGAAAAACACATCCGCCTTAAATCTCCGTAGTCTCTCGCTGATTGCCGAAAAGCAGTGCCTCTAATGACGACGACGTTTTAAGGTCACACGTTATTAACAAAAGGTTGCTACTGAACCTTTGCTTGCTAATGTTGACGTTAGCTAGCAAGCTGCGGTTACGATCGTTAAGCACCTAGCACTTCAACGTTACTTAGCTTTAATCATTTGACTGTACTCGGTAGAAAATCTGCCGCTAAAACACACTTAGCAAGACCTAATATTCATCACCCGCAGCATTTATTTATCCACTTGCGATTTACTGTAGTTTGTCCTTTTCATTGCAACCGTGACTAGCTCTTACTAGCTAAAATTATCTTTGCTAACTTAGCTTATTTTGACCAACGTATAGGCTTTTGGAGACTTTCCTCTTCCGCGCGCTGCCCCTTTCCTGTTAACTGATTGGTTCTTAAGGACAGGGGGTTGTGTATTTGATTGGGTGATTGAGATATCAGTCATTGTAAACTCGGTCCCTATTGGCTATACGTCTTTTAGTAAATAACGATCGACACAAAGTAGGACGCTTTCTTCTGGTTTCAGTCGTTGCAGTGATAATATTACAGTTTAAAAACTATGTCGGAAAGTTGGAATCAGGGGACGGACTGATGATCAACGGGCCCGCTAATGTAGATCTAGTGGCTCTTCTGTTAACGACTTGTGGGGTACGATTCACTGATTCCATGGTAACTTTTATGTCCACATACCAAGTGGAGTGTATTTACGTTAATGCATTAGTAAATGAGACAGTCATACATGCCGACCTACCTCTAATTTGGGGTCAGAGAGCTCAGATAGGACCAGACATAAACCAGTGCCACCCTATAACAGCCTCTACGCTTCCTGATTTCTAGCTTATGGACTCAAGGTACGATCTAAACTGCAAATTTGTCTTTTTAACCCTAATATGTGACTCAGTTATTATGTTTATTGTGTTTACAGTGGTTTCTTGTTCACAAAGCAGAATCAATTCCAGTCAAAGCCAATGGTGGGAAAAACATACTGCCATTCGTCCCGTGGCCAGTCCCTGTCAAAGACAAAGAAAAAAACGGTATGTTTCACTACACTTGATTATAGACTGCAAGAGAGGTTTGATGATATTCACACTGGGCTTTTATAGGTTTTCATAAACAAAGAATTTCTAATTTGCAGACTTTGAGTCCTGTACGTTCAAACCAACGAGACAATCCAAAATCACACAGAGTGAACCCAAAGAGCCAACGGCAGTTTGAGAAGCAGGATAACTGTTGTGACACCACAGATGGAGAGCCTGTTTTTTCAGAGATCTGGCCTTCTACTGAATGTGGATCATCCCCTGTCAGCATTTCAGCCTCATCTGACATGGAGGCCAATATAAGGCAGCGCTCTGAAGTGGATGTCCAGCAGGATTCAGTGCTGGCAAAGTATGTCACTTTCACAGTTAGTACAGTACAATATGCTTGAATGCAGCAGTGTCTACACCCTGTGTACTGTTTTTTTTCCAGGAAAAACATGAAAATGTGCCAAATGTAATGTATTAATATACACAACAAAGCAACTGTGTTTTGAAGAGATAAGATTTGGATGTAGGTCATATTTTTAATTTAATGGGGACTTTTAACCAACATTGACCTTGTCCCTCAGGTACATACAACGTTTTCGCCATGGTCAGCCACAAAGTCGGGAGGAGCGCCAACGGGATCACCTGCCTTTCTGGTGGACCACACCTTCATCTTTACCCCCCAGTTCAACACCCATTAAATCAACGAACAAAGGCACATTGTTACTTTTTATAGATATACTGTAGTGTATTTTATGATATTATATAACTGCCTCTAGTCACTCCTAAATCCTAAAGAGAAAACAAACCATGTACTTGCAAACCTTTTCTCTTGTTAGATGTTATCCCTCCTCTGAGAGACGATCATGGACCTGCAGTTTTCAAGTCAACTGGACAGCGATACAGTGACAGAAGCCCCTCCCCACATAGAGGATCCCTTAGTGTGAGTGCATTTTTGGATTGTATTTGGTAATGGGATACATTACTATGATTTTGCTTTCTCTCCACTTTCTTTTTTTTTATTGTGCTGTTATGGATCATTTGGTGTAGTTGCCTTAGTTTATGGAAGGTTTGACTGAATGCCCAGGAACCAGTCACCTTATTAATTGTACTTATAAATATTTGTATTTCAACACCACACCACATGTGCTTCTGGAGATCTCTTGTGTTTATTTAATACCTTTGGTGCTGCTGTTTATGTGCCCATATTTGATACTTTTATGGCTTGTTCTGCCTGCTTGTGTCAAATATATAATCAACTTTAACGTGTAACTCATTAGATGTCTTGGCAGCATAAGGCCAAACAAAAATAGTGTAAATATTGTTATCCAAACAATTAATTATACAGATGTGTTCATTGTGATAGTATTCGGAATAATATTGGGCCTTAGTTTTCCGATGATTTTTTTTATTTATTTATTTTTAGATTTTGTCAGACCCTTCCCAAGGTGATTTTGAAGACTCTGAGATAATACATCTCCAGGAAAAGGCCAGCAGACTTCTGCAAAGAGGGTATGAAGACCTGCAGATAGCAGTCATCATTAATCAGTTCATTCCTTTAACTATGTATAAAATGGTGTCTTTTTAACAGTGAATGCACTCTCAGTGATGGATCTATCCCGGTGACCTCAGAGGGTTTAGGATCCTCAGATTTGTCTTCTCCAGTCAGTGCAGACGAACCTGTGCGAAGACCCTTTATTCCTAGTTTATTAACATGTACGTCACATGGTAAGTCACATGTAGAGAACAAACTGTTTTTGTAATTTTTTGTTTTTACACAGACTTTCACAATGCCATTTTTATGCAATGAATTTCAAGACTGATTCCTCTTTTTCATGTAAGCCACATTGCTGTGTCAGTGTTATGTTGCAATTTGTTTTCAGCGAAGACAGGCACAGACTCGGTTCAAGCTGTGACCTTCCAAAAATCTGCTGTCATTCCTACTTTGGCTCCCCCTACCCGCCCAGAAGAGGACATCCTGTTCCAGTGGCGTTTAAGGAGAAAGATGGAAAAGGCCAGGGAATCAGCCCAGACCTTTCCACACTCCGGTCTACATGGTTCTGCATTTCGATGGCAGGTCCACAGTCTCCCAGACTCAGAACAGCCTCACAAGGTCGAAATCATATATACTGTGTTGTGTGTGTGTGTGTGTGTGT
>JAPQRQ010010047.1:0-15355 GCA_037367365.1 Apogon talboti
TTTAGCATTGGGGTGTGCATACACCCCACATGACCATTCATGTTTGAATAGGCCACGTGACCAACCAAGGGTTAAATGACGGTAATTAGACGCAGAATTACTGACATTATTGTCATGGTTTGACAACATGGTAGAGGAGGAAACATTCTAAATATAGTTTCTACTGTTTTACATTCACTGTGCCACGCCTTAGAAACTTCAGGTTGTGTTTGTGTTGTGTGTTTCACTTTGGTTTGAGGTGTGATAACGTCTCACTGTGACTCCGCCTCCTTCTACCTGGAACCGGAGTGTACTTCCTGTGGAGGCGTCCAGTGGTGGGACGGAGGATGTGGACTGACCTGGACACGGTGCTGCTCTTCCCCGACCCCGTCGAGTTCATGCTTCGGGCTCTTTCTTTAAACTGAGACCTCTTCTGATCTGCCGCCAGACCAAAGCTACAACACAACCAGCAACACACACTGAGAAACACACACACAAACTGATACAAGTCTAATCTAATGACGGTGCAGTGGGTGGAGTGGACTCACCAGGGGTCAGGTTTACTGGTACTGGACTGAAGGTGGTTGGCTGTAGATACACAGATACATGAAGGTTAATATTCACTCACATACAGACCAGGATTTAGAACATGTAAAAAACAAACTCAACAGGTGGATTTGAACTCTAACACCACGTTTCAGAGCAGGTTTTTTATGAGACGATGAATAATGTTACACAAATCACACCCATTTCATCTGAAAGTCATGGTTCACTGTGTTTTTACACCAGTCATACCTAAGCATAGATTATATGGTAGTTTATGGACTATTTTTGCACGTTTTGGTCTCTGCCCCTGTAGTTTGTGTGCACACACTGTTGTGTAGGTTTGTCGGAGAAGATGTTTGAAGAAATTGCTAACGAAGATGACAAAGACAAACACAGGCCAAAGGTGGAGAATTTTCATTCATAAAAACCCCTGAATTCCAGGACTTTTCTAGTTTTTTCCAAACCATATGAAACCTCTGTGTGTTACATAAATGAAGAGCAGCTACTGTTTTACATAATATGACACTCTGCTCCTCCTCCTCCTCCTCTCTGATTTCCTCTCTGCTCCTCTTCTATTCTTTTCACGCCCCTGCATTAACATGTTACTGACTCTCCTTCTTCCCTGGAATCTCTGTGCTTTATGTCCTCTCAGGTTTTCCCTGGATCATCTCTGGACCTGCTGCTGTGGTCCTGCTTCTCAACTCCTCCTCCTCCCGTCTGTCCTCCTCTCTCCTTCTCCTCGTCTGTCCCCCTCTCTGCTCCTCCTCCCGTCTGACCTCCTCTCTGCTTCTCCTCCTGTCTGTCTCCCTCTCTGCTCCTCCTCCTGTCTGTCCTCCTCTCTTCTCCTCCTCCTGTCTGTCCTCCTCTCTTCTCCTCCTCCTGTCTGTCCTCCTTTCTTCTCCTCCTCCTGTCTGACCTCCTCTCTGCTCCTCCTCCTGTCTGTCCTCCTCTCTTCTCCTCCTCCTGTCTGTCCACCTCTCTGCTCCTCCTCCTGTCTGTCCTCCTCTTGTCTGACCTCCTCTCTGCTCCTCCTCCTGTCTGACCTCCTCTCAGCTCCTCCTCCTGTCTGTCCCCCTCTCTTCTCCTCCTCCTGTCTCTCCTCCTCCTCCTCCTGTCTGTCCTCCTCTTTGCTCATCTTCTTCGCTCCTGCTTCCATCATCATTATTCATTTATCCATAAACTTGTCATAGTGTTTATTATATAGTTACATAGATAGTAGAGGTTTCTATTATTGGTACTAACAAAGCACTAGTAGTATATCCACTGTTAGTACTTGTATTTGTAGTAGTAGTATTAACAGTTATTGGTATGCGTACTAGTTATTGGTAGTTATACTAGTAACAGCAGTTCTACCTTTTAACAGTTATAGTTCAGTTTGCTGTGCATCCATGTAATAAATAGACAGTAACTGAGTGAATTTCCAGTCATCTACAAATCAACTTGTAATGAGTCATAATATGAACATAAAGTGAAACTCAACTGTATGGGATCTAAAAGTATAATTGCCAATAAACGTGTCAGATTCTCTTTGTGTCACAGCTTCGTCATCTGCTGCCAAAGTGTTTTCATGTCAGATCGTGTCCAGACTCGTCCACAGCGTCTTCCCTTAGTTTCAGATGAATGTCTTCTTTTCTGTCTGTGGATTAAAGCTGCCACCGTCGGCCACCGTTGGCCTCTTTGGTCTAATTCTCTGATTCACTTCCAGTCTTTTCACCCACAACAGTTGAATTCAACTGTGAAACATAGACGCATTAGCCCTTTAATCCCATCCATCCTGTGTTAAGGGTTTGACATCATTACAGCCCATTAAGATCTGTTCATACATGACTCGTCCACTCAGAACACACTCTTAACTTAATGAAGGTATTAACTGTCAGGACCGCCACATGAGACGGGATTGGACTGTTTGTAAAGTAGGAGGACGACGACATCTGCAGAACAATTCAATGTATGTGAGAAAAAACCCCCCACAGAATTAACCCCTTGAAGACCCAAAACCATCCACCGATCTAAAATATTTAATACCTGTTCATCCGCTGATCCTTTCAATACATGGAAATAACTGAGGACAAAGGCAGTTTGTTGTCTTTTTGTTGAAAACGTCGCAAAATTTCCAAAAAGGCCTGAGTGACATTTCAGTTTGTTATGTAAACAAGCGGACTGTGTATACGATGGAGTCATATTTGAAGTTGTTCACAATGATGGAAGTGATTCAGTTGCTTAAGCACAGAAAGACTAATGGATTAGTGATAATTAGGCTATCACTGGGGTTTGACACATTTAAAAACAATTTGTGATTAAAGTCATACACTGCTTTAATGCAATAAAAGCAGAAATTAAAACGCTTACTTTTCTGGGTCTAAGGAGGAAATGAATGAACACCAGATGCACTAATCCCTGTCCACAGGAATTTAATTTTTTTTAAAAATGGGAAAAAAATTGCACGGAAAAAGTTGCTGATTAATGAATTTGCTGCTCTAAAAGATATTAAATTAAACAACAGCTGTTCTGATCATTTTCCATCGGCTTGAGTGATATTTTTAGGAGAAAAAGTTCAAATTCTCTGACGTTCTCTGTATATTTTTGTCCTCAGTGAAAGTAAAGTGAATATGTTCAGGTTTCAGGAAAGACCTTCTCACCATTGTCTAATATTGTATGAACCAAAAACATTAAAAGAAAACTGGAAATGAACTGATTACTCAACAGTATAAATAATGACCTGAGGACGTCTGAGTTGAATAGTATCTCAGCTGAAGACGGTGTAAATAAACCAGAGTATATTTTAAAGAAGCCGTTGTTTCCTGGGTGAACTTTGAGCAGCTTCAGGAAGTCATCACCTCCAGTAGTTTTGAATTAACATGCGTGACCTGTTACACGTTAACGGGTGGAATTTTAATGTGGGAACAGTCGGTGCATTTAACGCCTGGGAGACGAATACAACACATGTTTGAACATTTACACAGCGTTCACGTCAAATCAGACCCATTTTGAATTAAATTTGCAACAAACACTGTAAATTACAGGTGTTTTTAGTCTGAAATTTAATGTGTTTTAACAAATGTACAGACAAGGTGGAAAAGTGTCCATTTTTCATTTCATTTCATTTTTTTTCCATCTTCCATCAGATGAGCAGTAATATTACATTTACACCGTTGTCTTTTATTTTACAACTCGTCTATTTTATACTCTAGATTTTTCTTCTGGTGCTGCTGCAGTTTTCTGCTATTTGCACTAATTTGCAATCTCATCTAATATAATTTAAATTCATTTAGTTTAATTTTGTCTAGTGTAATTTATTTAAACGTTATTCAGTTAAATTTCATTTCATTTAATCTAGTATAATCTAATCTACTCTGGTCTAATTGAATTGAATTGTATTTAATTTTGTCGAGTCTAATTTAATTAAACTTAATCTAATCTAATCTAGTTTAATCTAATCCAATGTAATTTAACTTTAATCTAGTGTAATTCAATTAAAGTCAATTCAATTTAATTTATTTAAATTTAATTTTGCTTAACCTAATCTAATCTAATCTAAGTATGAAGGGGTTAAATGATATATGTAAAATACTGGTAAATGAATTAAGATCCTCGATGTATAAATTCTTAAATGAATCAACATCAAAATCAACAGTCGCTGTCCAACCAGGAAACAGAAACAGAAAGTAGGTGTGGTCGTATGTGTGTTGACCTTTGACCTCTCCCTCACATACTCCACATTCCCACCTGTCAGCGTCGAGCGTCTCATCATAAAGTCATTAAAGCTTATTGTCGATTGCATAACGCGTGAAGCCACCGCCTTCACATCATTACGCCTGCATTCAGACGGATCGGACGGTGGTTGAGGCCACGCCCCCTGGACACCAGTGAAGCGTTCAGCCACACCCCCTAGATGCCAGCGGAGCGTTGAGCGTCTTCACGCCTCCAACGCTGTTGACTTTTCCTTTGTGAAGGAACAGGACTGAGGAATGAGGACGGAGCCCAGTGTTGGTTTTGACACTGTGGTGTTTGTTTGACATCAGACACAAATCGTCCACGGCGGCGGCAGCGGCGTTGACTCTGCTCAGAGTAACGGGTTTTACCGTCCATGCCGCCTTCGTCTGATCGGTTTTACAATGGGTGGAATGTGACTTAAACACAACACTGGAGCAGAACGTGGACATACTCATATTGGAGGTTTTCCAGTATTTTCAGTAGTTTTATCTCCATCTGAGTTACTATTGGATTTTCATGACGTTTCTGACAGCTTTAGTTCTGTTTACAGTTTCATTTCCTTCCTCTTTAGTGAAAATTCTCCACGTGTTGATTTGTGATAAACTGAAGGATGATGCGTTTCCTTCATGACTTCAGTTTCATATTCTCCTGCTTCTTAAACTCAATAAACTCTTGGATTCACAGTCACATACGTCATCGTCAGGCTGAAAACAGGCCTGTTTCTCTGAGTTCATGAAAAGTCGATTATTTAGATACACTTTCCTTTTCAAAGTTTGTATTTTTTCATTTATAGTATATTTTTCTTTTACATTTTCAATTCTGAACTTCTGCAGAGAGCATGACTGTTGTGCTTCACCACAATGACATTCTATTCTATTGATGTAATATTTGATTAGTACAGTTACAATAAAATGCACTAAAATACACACAAATGTATGCTAAATACACAATTAGTGTATCTGCAGGTTTGATGAAGCTGAGTTTATGACTTTTTAAGGCATTTTTCTCCTGGTCTCTGGTCAAAATTGAGTCATTCCATTCACATAAATACCAGTCCAATGGGCCAACAAAAAATACCAACAAATACCAACAAACACTAACAAAAATACACAAAAATGCACTATAAATACGCTGAAATGCACTAAAATATTTTTTGAAACTCGCTGAAATATACCTTCCATTGACATTAATACCAGTCCAACAGGGCTCATAGTTATTGTGTTGAATCAGTCTGAACCATGAATGACTGGAGTTGCTAAAAACACCAGCATGCTCAAAAAATACACTAAAATACACAAAAAAATACAAAAAAATGCACTGAATTATGCTAAAATACATCAAAAATACTAACATACACATAAAAATGACAGTAAAATGTCTGTAGAGGCTCCACTCGTTCCCATCTCTGTTAAGGATACAATGATCAACACTAGTTACACATTGGACTAATTCTGTACAAAGAGGTACAAAGAAAATATAGAAATATCTTTGTGTCTGTGGGACACAAATGATATAAGACCTTTGAGTGTCAGATTCAAGGAGTAATTATCAATTTTACGGAGAATTAAGGCCTTAATTTAGGACAAATTTAAAACATTTTAAGGATCTGTGGACACCACGTCAGGTTCAACTATTATTACACTGGTTTATAAATAAAAAACCTCCAGAATAAAAGAAACTTTATTCAGTTTGAGTATGTAATAAATATAAACTCAGTCCAAATGCTGATTGTCTGTAGTTTCACAGATACAGTCTATGGTATTTTTAATTAATGATAGAATGAGTTTTAAAGTATGGAAGACTGAACACATTTAATCTATACAACACTGTGGATCAGTGAAATAAACCTAAATATGGTGGTGTTTTCCACTGGGCTGTTGCTGTTTCATTCCCTCCAACTGCTGTACACCGTCTTCTACAGATGATCCGCACATTATTTGCTCTTTATATTTTGTTGGACTCCACCCATTTCTGTCCCAGTGTGTACTTTCCATCAGGCTGAGACGTCAACACACACGAGTCGGGTTTTGAGTTGATTTTGTTCAGGTATGTTGTGAATGCATCGCTGTCAAAACCAAACTGTTGAAATATCCCCTAAAAATACGCTAAATACACAATCAGCGTATCTGCAGGTTTGATGGCGCTGAATTTATTTTTTGGGACATTTTTCTCTTTGGTCTAATTCCATTCGTTCCATTAATACCAGTTCAACAGGCCTCATAGTTATTGTGCTGAACCATGTATATATTCCACTTACCTTACATTTACATTTGTCCATCAATAATGTTTGTGTTACTGTCATTAAAGCTGTTAAATCCCTCCACCCATGAACCACCTCCTAAAAAACTACTACGCACTACAATACACCAAAAAAACCCCACAAAAAATGTACTAAAATATGCTAAAATATCCACATAAAATACACAAAAATACATAAAAAATACACAAAAAAACAAAAAATGAACTAAAATATGCTAAAATACACACTAAAAATACACTAAAACACAAAACTTTGAGAAAACTATGCTAAAATACACAAAAAATTACATTAAAATACATTTTAAAAAATGCACTAAAACATGTTAAAATACACATAAAATATACTAAAATATCCATCTGCACATGCCATCATTGGACAAAGAGTTTTTTTTTTAATCACATGGTGGTTTTATATATTTTTAACTTGCTGTTGATGTATATTTACTGGTTACAAAACTATAAAATACAGTAAAAGTCATGAATTCTGTTGAAATGATACAGTGAAACCTCAGCTCCATCCGCAACATGAACGTGATCTGTATCCATGTCAGTGTTTAAATTAGGGATTTATCAAAATGTCAGCGTTTCCTGTTCTCTAAGTGCAGATCCAGGAGAACAGGAAGTACTTCTGTACAACAATAAGCACAAACGCCTAATCGTGTTTGTATTGTGGGTTTATTTTGTGGACTGACCTTCAGCTCCCAGTGAAAGGTCATCTTCAAAGCTGCAGCCGTTCCTCAGTGCTCCTGTTCTCACAAAAAAAAAAGAAATCAGCCAAAAACCAACTTACGCCTCAACAAAACTATGAAAAACAGCTGTAAATGTGCTACAACCCTGTATAATATCAAATATGTGCAATAAGTCGTACAATAATCCTCAGCAGTTTGTGCAAAATTATCTGTTCTTGCAATAACAATGTAATATTTATTCAAAGATAAATGCACTATTTTTTTATTATATTTTAACACATTACTTACTTTTATTTATTGTTATTACTACTTTATCATTTCTACTAGTATTTTCTAGTGTGCAATTGCTAGTTTTATCAGTGTTTTGTTATTCTTATTTTCTTGTAATATTTCTTATGTGTAAATTTGGCATTCTGCTGATATTGGAACCTTTATTTGCTGAGAGATCAATAAAGTTCTAATCTAATCTAATCTAATCTAATCCTCAAATTGCATGGGCTATGAAAGTACCTCACATCTAGCTGATCATAGAAACCCTTGTTTTGTTGCTCTCCTTTTCCTTTAATGCCAAATTACTATATGATATTCATCAAATACAGTATCATATCTCTATAAATAGCTTTGCAATGATGTCACAAACAGGTAAATTAGTGCATGATCTAATCTATTAAACTTGTCAAACAGACTGATTGCCACTCAATAACTGCAATTATTAATCCCAGTCCTGTCCATCCTAAAGCCAAACACATTCACCTGAGGCTCTGATGATATGAATCCATGTTAAATGTGTTTTACCTTTGGTTGGAGAAGCACTCTGTTCATCCAGAGACGCTCCGATGGGAGTCCTGCAAAAAAAGAGACAAAAGTTAAACTTGACTACAAACTATAAACAGATTTATTCATTAAAACCATGAATTCACAATAGCACATCGATATACACAACTAACCCTAACCCTAAAGCATCACTTCCTCTCAGGCTAAGGTTAACATGATAAGCTAATTGCATATCAAGTTAAGACAAAGAATTTAATGCTAAGGCTATAGGAGCTTTACTGAAAAGGAAAACTATTAGTCTGTCTAAGTAAAGCTAACACTGTTCCACTAATTGCCTTCCAGGTAAATGCGAATTATTTTAGGCTAACTGCCTATCAGGTTAGTTCAATTATCTTTAAAGCTCTGCTTAACGTAAAGATATTGCAGAATTATTGTTAGCCCGGCTAAGGCTAAAAACTTCACTAACAGTCCATCAAGCTAAGACTTGAAAATGTACGCTAATTGCTAATCAGGTGAACACTCACTTGGTATTTATGAAAACAATTTTTTATCCTAATTACCTGTCAGATGAAATCTAACTACTGCTATGGTAGCTTCCTCTCAAGTAAACACTAATAATATCAATGCTAACTGCCTGTCAAGTGAAAGCTAACTTTCCCAAGGTACCTGACATCAGGTGTAAGCTAATTACCGTAATGGTTGTTACCTATCAGACAAGAGCTAACAATCCTGACACTACGAGCATTTTAAGTGAAAGCCATCTATCCGTATGCTAGCTGCCTGTCAGGTGAAAGATAACAATCCCTAGGCTAGTAGGCAATCCTGTGAGCACTACCCTTCTGAAAGGTAAATGTCAGGTGTAAGCTAATTATCCTAATGTTAGTTTCCCATCAGCCAAGAGCTAACTGTGCTGATGTTAGTTGCCTTTCAAGTGAAAGCTTAGTACACTGAAGCCTAACTTCAACAACACTAGTTAGCATCCTGCTTAAAGCTATATAAACCTGTGCTAATTGGTCACAGAAAGGGTAAATTTAGTGCTAAATACACCATGTGAATGCTACAAGTACTAAGCTAACTGCCTGTAGTCTAATTATCCTATACCTACTTCCTGCCAAGTGAGAGCAAACTATTGCTAGCACCTGCCAGTCAAAAGCTGACATCAACAAAACCAACTGACCGTTTGAGGTTACTGCAGTCTGTGCAAACTGGTAACTAAATAACCTAGTGCTAAATGTCTTTAAGGTCAATGCAACTAATTGAAAGCTAAGTATCTTAGACTAACATGTGACCATATGAAGACTAACTACTCCTGGTCACTCCAAGCTACAACCTAGGCTGGGCTAACTCGGCTAAACCCTGTAGTTAACTCAGGTGTTACTGACCAGACTAGTTGACAGTAGCAGTAAGCTAACGGTCTAAGCTGAAATGCTGAGCTGTTACACAACCTGCCAGTCTTATCAATAGGACAAACTTCAACACATAAGTGATTGTGTAACCATGCGCAGTCGCAGTGTTTGCTAACTCTCCCTCATCTCGCCGGCAGCCATGTTGGCCCCGTCCTGCAGCTGTTGCTACAGTAACCTGGGATCCTAGAGGTTGACGTTACCATGGTGATGCTACAACAGACACGTCAGAGCTTTCCAGAGCTCGACGGTTGCGGTTGTGGAGTGTATGACGGTGTGTGTGTGTGATAACAGTGTTGACCCGGCAGACGGAGCCCCTCCTCTGTTTACTCTGTGTCCATTTTTATTCGTTCTTTCCGGCGTCTGTCTCCTTCTTCCTGCGTCTTTACTTTTCCTTCATTCTTTGCCTCAGCGAACCTATGTGCCCTATCTCCAGGCGTTGGTCTGCTGCCTTTGTGTGTGTTCTGTGTGTTTTATGTCTAGGCGTCAGCCCTACGTCAGCAGCTGATAACGCTGCTTTAAAACACACATCGAGACTCCAGGCAAACATGTCAATAAACCAGTGTGTGAACCAGTTCATAGCATGTTAATCTCACTGTTTGTTTTAGTCTGTCACAGTACGTTTCTATTGACTCATCATCTCCCTAATCACCCAGTAGCTTTTAAAAAAAATTTTTTCATTCCTTCCAGATCATTTACTTGTATCAAATGAATAAGCAGTGAGATAATCCATCACAGTCAATATTTAATCAGCTGTATTTAATTTATTATTGAGCAGCATTAATCTGAAGAGTCTGCACTGCTTTGACACAGATTTCAGCATTTTAGCCTCTATGAACAACAACAAAACCAATTAAAATCAAATTAACTACATAGCTGCTTTTTGACTTAGACAAACTTTATTGATCCACAAGGGAAATTACTTGGTCACAATAGCTCAGTTGCATACAGAAACACTCTTGAAAAAACACTAGCGAAAAAAACACACAAAAACCAAAACTTTTTGTTTTGCTTTTCCACATTTCTGTATCTTTGTATGACAATAAAAATGACCCAAAATGATGCTAAATTCTATTTTTGTGACTGAAAAACTCTACAAACATGCATCTAACTTTCCAAAAATTATCGAAAATGCTAGAAAGCTGCCTGTTAGGTGAAAGCTAACTATCCCTAGGCTAGTAGTCAACCTGTGAGCACTATCCTTCTGAAAGCTAAATGTCAGGTGGAAGCTAACTGTAAGCTAATTATGCTAATGCTAGTTTCCCTGCAGGCGAGAGCTAACTGTGCTGATGCTAGCTGCCTTTCAAGTGAAAGCTTAGTAAACTGAAGCCTAATTTCAACAACACTAGTTAGCGTCCTGTTTAAGGCTATATCAGCCTGTGCTAACGGTCACAGAAAAAGTAAATGTAGTGCTAAATACCCCATGTACCAAGCTAACTGTAGGCTAATTATACTAGACCCACTTACTGCCCAGTGAGAGCAAACTATCACTGTTGCTGTCCGTCAAAAGCTAACATCATGACCTAACTAGGTTTTGACTGACAAACTTCAGACTCTACAAACAGGCATGGAAGTTTCCACAAAATTATCAAAAATTCTAGAAACTGAAGAGCACCAGAGCCTCTGAAGACAAGATTAAAGCCCATTAGAGAACTAAAATATGACGTTAAATGACAGTATTAATGTTCGTTAAAGGGCAGGTTCACAGTTTTTTAAATGAAGACACAAGTGAGATGACCATATATGCACTGAAAGTTTTTTCTTGATGGAATTATTCCTCCTTTCTTATGACCATTGAAAGACCCATTATAATGAAGTTTATGTGGTTTAAACCAACGTGTTTTGGCTCGTGGTCTTTATCAGGAAATGCACAAATGAAAAAAATACACAAAGAAAGACCCAATCCTATGCATTATCCCATACACTGACTGACCAATGGGGTCAATCATCCCACTGAGTGTCTGCAAAGATTTAGTCCATCAATAAAAGGTCAGTCCCATGAACAACCCTAAACTGGACAGTAAACAGGTCAATTTTGGGTCTGAATGGAACCAATAATCTATTAAAATGATCATGTCTGGTGACAAGTTTAGTTCACCGTCACAATCGGAATTTTCCTCACTGGATTGGAGTCTCTTAAACATGATCCATATAAATAAAATTCCACCCCTGCCAAGTTATACGACAAAATAACAATACTAATATTTCATAAAATTTCCAAAATTATGAATGAAAATACAGTCAGTCTGAAATCCTGAAAGAGCTGAACATGAAAACCTTGAGTGGAATGGGCTGTAAAGCAGGGATGTCAAACGCATTTTCAGTCAACTTCCACATTCAGCCCAATTCTATCTCCAGTGGGTCGGACCAGTAAAATAATAACATCAAAGCCTTTATGTAATAACAACTCCAAATTTGTCTCTTTGTTTTAGTTAAAAAAAACCCCAATAAATTATGAAAATATTTACTTTTACAAACTATCCAAACAAAAAATATGTGAATAACCTGAAAAAACTGAAATTTCTTAAGTAAAATATGTGCAATTTTAACAATATTCTGCCTCATTATCATTTATACATGTGCATTACAGATTGGATCTACAAAGGCACAAAACATTTAGTAACAGGCAGAATATTGTTAAAATTGCACTTAATTATCTTAAGAAATTTCAGTTTTGTCAGGTTATTCACATCTTATTGTTGAGGATAGTTTGTTAATGTAAATATTTTCAGAATTTCATGTTTTTTTTCACTAAAACAAAGAGAAAAAATTGGAGTTGTTATTATTTATAGGCATAATGTAATATTATTTTATTACATTAAACCAAGAAGAAAATTTGGAGTCACTATTTATAGGTTATTATGTTATTAGTTTACTTGAGATCATATTGGTCTGAATGTGGAACCTGAACTAGAACCAGTTCACCATTGATTGTTAATATCTTTAGTGTAATTTTTGCACTTTGCAAATTCATACCATGGCCGGATTGGAACTTTTGGTAGACTGGTTTTGGCCTGCGGGCCACACGTTTGGCACCCATACTTTAAAGGGTCTTTTAATGGTATAAGTACGAGCAGGAGGAATGGTTATAATTTTGAAAGTTAAAGTTATTATATAAATCACACATGCTAAATGTGAAGTGGTGGTTAATGGATACTGTACCTGCACTCGGACAACCAGCTGGTGATCTTGTTTGGAACACGCCCTGACGGAGACACAGATGAATGGGTTAAAACAATAATGCAGGGCTGTAACAGAGATTACAACGGGCAGTAAACGCATCAGAGCGGAGCCAGATGTCAGGATAAACACAACCGTCGATCAGCTGACAGGATCTGAGGCCTCGTCCTGCAGATACAGGAACGAACCAGGAACCCTGAGGAACTTTTAGTATCAATAAATTAGAAATGTTAGAGTATTATCTAAATGTTAGCAAGACCGAACTTAAACACAAACATAAACTTGATCCTGGTTCAGAATGATAACGGATGTGCTGTAACATTATGGTTAGCATTTACAACTCACAGCTAGAGGGCGCCATATTTGCCACGCCATCAAATACATGTATACCACGTTAACTCACCTTTTGGTGCCTCTAACCACTGTACAGGTGAAGATCTGGAGATGGTCCATGAGTGCCTAAAACAGCAGCTCACTGCTACTAATGTGCTAATGCTAATGCTAATATTAATGTTAATGTTAACGCTAATACTAATGTGAATGCCAATGCTAAGGCATGTGTACATAAGGATGGGTAAAATACAGATACAGAATAAAGTGAAGTAACCTTCAATCTTTTGCCGTTCTGTGATCATTGGCAGTTATTATAATGGAGTTTAAGTGATTTCATCAACTTTAATTTTTTCACTCTGATGATCTTTTCTTCTTTAAACTTTTTCAGATTCTGTTTCAACTTTTTTCCACTTTCTTAAACTTTTCTACTTTAAACTACTTCAACTTCTTATCAACTTTATTTTTTCACTTTGACAAAGTTTTTTTATGCTACATTTTTTCGGCCTCTCCAACTTTTTTTTTTGCCACATTACATCTTCATAAATGTACTGATACTTTTTCATCACTTTGGTCATTTTTCTCTTTATTTTGACATTTTATTGAAGAACCTCTTCATCGGGTCCCGGTTCAGGTGCCGTCTCAGACTGACCTGGTTCTTCGGGGCCCTTCGGAGCATCACCCTCCCTCTGGTTCTGGTTGTGCTGGGGTCCCTGGGGGCCTCTGGGTTGCTCTGGGGCTGATTGGTGCCACACTGAGTCCTTACTCTGAGCCCAGGCCCGGCGCCGCAATGAGGCGATGCTGCAGTCTGCCGGCGCCGTCAGATCTGGATCAATAGAATAGAATAGAACAGACTTTATTGTAATCGTGTGTTCAATGAAATTAGGAGTCTTACTGCAGTCAGGGTAACAATATAAAAAAAACAAAAAAAACATCAGATAATAAGAACTGCGCGAATATAAAATTACAAAAACTAAAAATAGGATATGAAAATAGAATATAAAATTGTACAAATTAAGAATAGAACTAAAAGTAAAACAATAAAAATAAAAATGGACATAAAATATTAATTATCTATGGGCAGGATAATGGATGGTTAAAGGTCCAGGTGTTATATTTAGACATGTAATCATAAAGATAAAGCCAGATAGTCCAACCTACATTTCTTTCAGTGTGAAGGAAACTACACAAACTCTACATGTTTTATTCTGCCTATAAAACATACATGATTTAAAAAAAAAACGTGCTGTAAATGGTCAGTATTAAATCAAACCGTGCAGTGGTGTTAAAGTCTGTTATTCGGTCAAAAGTGAAGCAATTTTCATACAAGTAAATCTTCACTGATCAGCAGTAACTGATGACACATATTAATAGAGAATGTAGAATATCACAGCAAGTTCAAAAGTGAACTTTGGTCGATTAAGACTCTCTAGAAGAAAGAGGCACAATTTTTAACCATTACACACTTGATTAATCTAATTATTTCAATTTATTTCCCATCTCTAATGTCTGTTATTTACTCTCCTCAGTCTGTTTACTATCAAAATGTGGAAACATGCACTAAATTGAATTTGATTTTATAGATTTAAGACACAACTGGATGAAATCCTGGCGTTAATTAGTTTTTAATGTTGGTCTTTCTCTGCTTTAGTCATTCCGTCCATGCAAACCTTCATTAAACTCCTGTTGCACTAATGAGACCAGATCTGCACCACAGTGAAAGACAAAGCTGTGTTAGCGCCACTTACAGGCTTGAACCCCGGTGTAACCTGGTCTGAACCATCCGCCTACTGTTGAATCTATCGCTGGGGGGTTAAAGGGGGGGGTGACCCACCTGCTGGAGGTTAAAGGGGGGGTGATCCACCTGCTGGGGGGTTACTGGAGGGGTGACCCTCCGCTGGGGGGTTAAAGGGGGGGTGACCCACCTGCAGCAGAGCCGGTTTCCACTCCCACAGTTCCAGTGTCCATGTCGACAACCGACAACTCACATGAACAACAGCAACAGGTGACACACCTGAAAACAAAACACACAGAGACCAGAGGGTCTGAATAATGAACGAATGGAAACACAGAAACAAGACAGGAGGAATCTAATCTAATCTAATCTAATCTAATCTAATTTAACCTAACCTAATCTAATTTTAATCTAATGTAATATTAATCTAATCTAATCTAATCAAAATCAAATTTTAATTGATTCTAAATCTAATTTAACCTAATCTAATCTGAATCTAATCTAATCTAAATCTAACTTAATCTAACCTACTCTTAATATAATTTTAATCTTAATCTAACCCAGTGCTTCTCAAATAGTGGGCATCACACCGCGCCCCCCTGCCAGGGGGGCCGTGTGTGACCCTGGCGAACATGGTTTTTTTGCCGTACTAGAATAAGGTGTAATTTCACCTCCACAACAGTAGATGACAGTGGCGCTCTCATTGTTAGAGTCTGCGCAGGGAGTATTAGTCGGGTTTTTATGCA
>JAPQRQ010010421.1:0-15316 GCA_037367365.1 Apogon talboti
ACTCAGGACTACAGTTCAACCCCCCCCCCCCCCATATCCTCCGTAACCTGTAATTACACTCCACTTAGGCTTCTGTACCTTTCACTGTTGCGCGTCACTCGCATTTCTTCTGTAAGATCATCGACCCCAAGGCATATGCCCTGGATTGCCTTTACAATCCAGCCTTCACAAATGTTAAAGAACATTTTAGTATTGCTATAGTAGAAAAGTTGGGCTACTCAGTGAGATAAATATAACGGTGCCCAGCTGTAGCCTTCACACAAACAAGAGTAATGTCATATAACGTGCTGTCATCTGTGTTGCGTAACAGAGTAAAGTGATTCACTTCCCACTGAGCCATTTCTAATCTTTGCTAATCCGCTGTTTGCCTCTCTTTTAGTATGTTTAAATATGGGTGAGTATTTCAGTGGGAACATTTCATAGCCAGAAAAAAAAAAAAAAAAAAAATATCGAAGTAAGCTTTACGAATATCAACTTCCCAATTAAATCATTTTCTAATAAACATAACATACGTTTGTAAATAATCGATATATTGACTTATATTTTTACACAATAATGGCTGCAATAATGGTGTATTTATGATGGCATAAATTTATTTTGTTTTTGTAAATACAGAAACACTAATCTAAGCAGTTTACAGGAAAACATTTGGTGTGTTTTCATGACTTAAAAACTCTAAACACTGAAAAACATTCACACGTGTCATTCGTTAAAGCGTGGCAAGAAAAATAATATCAAAATAAAGCCATGAAAAGCATTTAAATTGTATTAACTAAGACAATTGCTTATTAAAATAAAATACTACAGCATAATTAACAGTTGTTTGAATAAATTCCCCTGTAGCACAACAACGAAAATACAAATGAGCGGATTAGAGTAGCAATGTTTTTCTGATTCCAGGCTGTAACAGTTCCAGGTTGAAACACTCCAAACATTAAAATCAGCCAACATTATCACTTTATGACTTCAAGACAGAAAAAAAAGATGTAATACTTTGTAAGAATGAGGAACCCCATTTCACATTTTTTACATTTCAACAACATTCATAACTGACAAACATATTTATGACTACCCTGAAACTAGTGACGACTGAGTGAGAAACTAATCTTGACACCACATTTTGGCATCAATCGACTGAAGTGTGTAAATAAATAATGCACTATAAAGCAGTCTGGCTTCAATTTGTAGCGGTGTATCATTCCACATACACACAAACCAGTAACGGTGCCTTTTGTTTGACGCTGTAATTACCTGAGCAATTACTGTAACATTAGTTCCCATAGATTTTAATTGGTGGCTCTTGTTAGTTGTAGATTGGGTGTAAGCTCTGCAGCCTGAGTAGACAACTTCAAGGCTGGAGAATTTCATTACACAGCTTGCACACAGCTTGTTTCTGATCTCATTGCTGAAGGCACCAAGTTGAATTGGTTGAAACAAATATTGCAGCAAATTACTCAATATAATTCTTGAAAGCATTACAGTTTGAGAAGCGCTGACCTCCAGACCCCAGTAACCTTATGACAACGAGCTCCCTCCTTTGTGTCACGTCTTACAAATGCAACCTACATATTAAAGTAGGAGATCATTTAAGATGAGGACAAAAATGATGAGGGTCTGGACTAATGGCCACTTAAGGGAGCTGCACAGATTTAAATGGACTCAGCAGAGTTGTTACAGTAATATGAGAGAGGCACTTTCTTCAAATAACATGTCACAACCGCAGTTTTTTTCCATTTGACAATCCCAGAAAACGGGTGCCTGATGCGGCCAGTGGAACTGAGGTTACAGTGTGTCCACTTCAATGGGACTTTGATTGTGAGTAATATGATGCATTGCAAAGGGCCGCGTTCTACCACAGTGACTAAAGCACGACATTATCCACACACGAAACCTACCAGGTGCAATCCGCTAGTGAGCAAGAAATGCTAGACAGCTGCTGTTACTCATTCAGTGAGAAAGAAAGTGGGTGGGAGGAGGCAATGCACCTGGGAGGCAGTTTCATAGTCGCTGCTTCATATTTCTGTCTTTGGTTTCTGTTGTTAACTTATAGGTTTATAAATTACACCACAACATACCGAGGCTGTGTGATTTTCCTATAATAATCATTTCATCCACTGTAATTATTGCAAAAATTTCAGTTAAACATGCAGTGTGTAATGCTCTTATGGAGCAGCTACATCTAAAATATGACTAAGGTTACTTTAATAAAAGAATTAAACCTCATTAACAATAAAATTGATATTTCTCAATGGAGATGACCAATCGTAAGATACTGATTAATAATTCAATATTAAAGGTGTAGTAATAGAATAGAACTTTATTGTCACTGTCACAGGAACAATGAAAATTCGTTTAGCAGCTCTGTTCTGTTTAGCACCAAAAATAATTAGTGCAAAAAAGGACTGCATAAAATATCACATAAAATACCACAAAATACTGAAAAATGTAAGTAATGTACGAAAGCTACAAGATAAAACATTAAATATACATATACTACTAAAATACTACCAAAAAACCTCCTGAAATACACAAAAAGCTAACTCTATACTAAAGATGAGAAATATGCCCAACAAATAAGGATATATACAGGCAGTATAGGATATACACAAGGTAAGTTTATGAAAAACAAGGTGTGTGTGTGTGTTGTAACTAAGGCACTGAAATAGGGTGAGTATTACACTGTCCATTAGACTGATATAACTGAGCACTGCAATGTTGTTTTGTGATTTGTACCAGTTAACATTTGTGGCAGATGGGTTTATTTTGTGTTTTTAAACCTACATTTTAGTTTGTAACAAATACAACATGAATTGTGTGTGTATTTTTTATGCTTAGAACACTTGCTCTTAGAACTTCATCACAGCCAGATATTTTCCAATACAAAGTCCTTATAATATCTAACCCACAATATAAAATACTTTCTTCAGCTAAACACATGCCATTATCACATGCAGAAATAGCACCTTTCTGAGTACACCTAGGTCACAGGATGGGTCACGTTGAGTGGCTAATGTCAATGTTATCGGTTCTCTAACATTTAACCAATTCCTAAATTAAGTCATGTTAATATGGCCAAGTAGGCAGATTGGTCGCTGTTGGTATTATCAGCTGAAGTCAAATACAAATTGAGTCTTTAGCTACGTTCAGACTGCAGATCTTAATGCACAATTCAGATTTTTTGGTGAAATCAGATTATTTTCATGCTTATTCATACTACACATTAAATGTGACTTCTGTCAGTTTTGAGTATAAACTGAATGCGACCCTGAAGAGACCTGCATGTGCAAAAGGGGTCCTGACATAATATGTGACCACACAGGCACGCACTGCGTTTGTGGAAGTAAATATGTTTGGGACACAGAATTGTGACGTTTGTCGCATTTCAGTGACGTAAAGGTCAGATAAATGCGACACGGCTATTCAGACTGAAGTCGCATTGCAAAATATCAGATACATATCAGATTTAGAACCACATATGAAAGATGCCTGTGTTGGATTTGAAAAAAAAAAAAAAAAAAAATCGGATTTGTGCTGTTCAAACTGTCTTTAACAGATCGGATACAGGTCACATATGGGCAAAAATATTGGATTTGGGCCACATTTGCCTGCAGTCTGAACATAGCCTTTGTCTGAAACAGCAACTGTGTTACAATCATGGCAAAAAGATCCGCTTTCACAATACAGCACTCTCCTCCAGGTTAGAACAAGCTCACATGAATGGATTTTTTTTTTTTTTTTTAAATAACAGGTGCTCAATCTCCAATACCCCAAAGTCAAAGTTAATCATTTATAGCACATCATACTGTGCCAGCAATAAGCTTTGATTATCGGAAAAACAATGTAACATCTCAACCAATTGCAATCTACAGTGACCAATCCGAGTTGAAATGTTTTCTTGAGCAAGAGCATTTTGTGAAGCAGGCATTTTTCCCCACACAAAAATTAATCAAATTAATTCAATATTTTCCTAATTACAACATTTGGTAGAATAACTGGTTCTTAAAATAGTTGGATGGTCACAGCACTGCTTGAAAGTGCCACGTGTGGGCTGTGAATGACAGACTTTTCCATCTTAATGAAAATTCTTTGTGATGTATGATGATGCAACATACTCGGTCTTCCCACAAGAATTCACTTGGAGGAGTCATCTCTCACACACAATAAAGGACCTCACGAGTTTCATAACTGTGTTGTGTTTCATAATATGAGCAGAAATTGAACTAGCAGTGAAACTGTCTCCCTGAGGCACCACACTGAGCAAGGGATTATCTCTGCCCCCATTACCCTTTTGGATAAGGGGGAGATATCTCCTCACTCTCCTTTAACTCTTTACAATCCAAACTGCTAAGCCGAGCCTGTGTGGACGCTGCACTGTGACTGCACATTACTCAAGTCAGCTAAAACGTTTAATGTCTAACCATCATGGGTTAACGGGAGTCTTTGTGCTCTTTGCCTTGCCTGACACACCACTAGTCTCTAGGCACTTGGCTTGCTGTAAAACCAGAATACTATATACAAAGTTATCTATATATAGCATAGATTATCCAGTCCACAACGAAGGCAAATCTGGCAACAAATGTCACATTGTTCTTCTTCGTCAGTCATCATTCAGCCATGTTTATTTGTTCAAATGATTTTTATTCTGTTTCTGCCTTATAACTTATGAAGTACTACCTCTAATATCTGTATTCAGTCATAAGTGAAAAAGTAAATACAAAGTTGTAGCTCATTTCTGAATCACTTCCAAAAAGCCTGCACTTTGAAATAAATTAGTTCCAAATGAATATAGTGAATGAAAGTTGCAGTAATCATGTGTTGTTAAATCATTAACCTTAAATGGTAGGGGCATAGTTGTTATTTTAAACAGCAATACCACTAATTAAATGGGTGTGGGTGCTGTCTGCAGGTCACATCTACAAAACCGATCATGAGATGAGTCACAAACTCAACAACTATTTCCTGGGGGAAACCCTGGCCTGCACAGTACAGCCAGGTTGCAAATGTTTAGACATTCTTTTAGTGTTATCTAGGCATCATGGGAATATATTAAGACAGGAAGAGATTGATACCAATACCAATTCTTGATAAACAGGGCTACCAATAACTGATATTAAGAAAGTATATATATTTGCAGTAAAAGAGAAAAATATAGGTGTCAAAACTTAAATGAAAACAATGCAATAGGTCTAATATTCCCATCATACTGGAGGGATTATAAATAATAAATAAAACTTCTTCTCTTATTTCAGCACTTATAGACTTTGACTTGTGACATGTAACCAAACTGATAGGGCTGTGGTTGGGATATTGCTCCAGACCACAGACCGAGAACTACGTAGGGAGAGCCATCTGCATCAGAGCCAAAGCAATATTATTGTTATTTCATTTATTTTATCAGACAGAAAAAACAAGAACATGAATGCCCATAATGGAATATGTGGATTTGATTATCAGCTGCGGCCAACAATTCGTTTATCCCTGGTGTAAAGGTACGAGATGTTCACAGTTCAGTATGTATTTCAGTTTCAATTTCAGTTTTTTCTGTTTTCAATACAGCAGGGAAACACTTACAGCTGCCTAAAACAAAAATGTAGACGTTTTCAAATTCTATCAGTCTATGTGGTCAATATGAAAAATTAAGGCAAATATAGTCTTTTCAGTAACGCACCATAACATTCTGACCTATACAAAAAAAGTATAATGTAATCAGTATGTGCATAAACCAATAGAGGAGCCAAAAGGGAAATTGATGCAATGTGCCGCTCACTGCGCTAGTTACCTTGAATGCTAGCAGGCTGCTGTCAGCAAACAACTGTGTGCATCCTAAATATTTTTGCTGAAATACACTGTTGATTATACTTCCTCAGTATGTGCAGATGTGGATTATCAAAAACAAAGAGTTGGAATGAATATGAAAACCATGACACCCCTACTAATATTAAACGCAATTGAACTATTATTGTTCCACCAGCTCATAGATAAATACCCATTGTTTCAGTATTTGTTGCTGCCTGTGTTTTTTTCTGTGCTAGGTGTCATTTTCATGTGACACAACCAAGTCACATGTCAACAAGCCACTCACTGTGATGACCTAAAAACAACAGTGACATAATACTGGTCTGAGTGAATAAAACATGGGTGACAAATGGTTAAACAACCACGGTATCCCAAAAAAAAAAACAATACTGACAGACTGCCACATATCACATCAACATATGCCACCTGAGTCCATCTGCCACTTTTCAATGCAGGTACTGATGGATGTATTGAAAACCGTGTCCTTGTGAGAAATAAAAAGTTAACATTCAAGCACCAAAGAAATACCACATAAAGCATTCACTGACAGTTCATACATTTTTAATCTGCAGAATTCTTAATGGGAATGAATGGATAATGATTAATCCTCAACATCCCTTGGGCCAAAAGAATCAAATAAAGTCTTAATTAACAAAAATTAAAAATAGTTAGCAAAACGTACACATTAAACAAAAACAAGAATAACACAACTACTTAGTTTAATATGTAACTTACACTATAGGGTTTTTAATTATCTTTAATCAGTTATTTAGTTGCGTATGACTATGATACTTACGTTATCAGTGACCCTGTGGGAGTAATGCCAGACATTGTTGTTGTGCACAATGCAAGTGTGTATTAACTGAATCCTTCCCGACGAGAAACTTTGCAAGACAGTTGTTATCTGTCACCATCACTTTTGTTGTCATTAAGCACTTGAGAACAGGTAGGTTACAAATGTTTTTACTGCTGAGTGACAAAATTACAAAACAGAATGCACCTGACTGCTCATCGTGGAAGTGGAAACAGAGAAGCTAACAAAAACAAACTGTAGTTTCCATATACAACAGTGAAGCCTTCCTTCAAGCTGTATAATGACCAGCTAAATTGGAATCATCTTCTCCCTCCTACGCACTGCGCAATGGGTTAGTTAGCGAGGCGTCATCTAAGTGTCTGTAAAAACGAGTAGGCAGGCAGAAAGTGAGGCACGTCTAGGGTAAACATTTGTGTACAGGTGGATAATGACGACAGCAATGAATCCAAAATATAATTTTATTTGATCAATTCAAATCCATATTTGCTATACAGCTCAAGCTGAAAATCAGTCCAACACATGCGCATTTCACGCTAATTAATACATCTGAGAAACTGGCCAGAGACCCCAACTAACCTTACTACGGAACCCATTAACTTGTTTCAGTACGGTGACATCAAGATGATTAAGCATCTGTAGTCAGAAAACAATGGCAATCTAAAAACAATACAATGCTCTAACGGCTAGTTTTAACGCTACTGTATGTACCGGGTACAAAGCAGCACATAAATTTCACAAGTAAATGTTTACAAACCCAAACCGGGCGCCTTTGTACATAGCTAAAATATGAGGCTAACAAGATTAGCAAAATATCACAATAAATTGGTACACTATAGAAAGCTGACACAATGTACAGGCAGTTGTTGTCGGTCGCACTGTGTGTTGGATTGTGTGTTCACATCAAAATATAAATTTAACATCCATTCAGTGTATATTATCTTTACGTTAGCTGGTCCGCAGTTGTGACAGCTAGCTTGCTAGCTAGCGCAGTTAGCTAGCCGTAAGCTAGCTTAGCTTAGCTATGTAGCACGTGTTACTGATTTAAAAAATAATTAACTAGCCGACTTTAGCCAGCCAGCTGCGTGTGCGGTGGTGAGGTGAGCTTCCAGGTAGTTGTAGTGATCTTTTGCGTTACATTTCCCTGTGGCTAAATGACCCGTTTGGCTTTAACTTATAGCCTCGAAAAGGTCAATACCGCTGTGTATGTTTCTCCTCCAAAGAATAGCCGGACCCCATCGTCCAACAACAGAGCAGACAGACCCCCCACCCCCCAAACCAACGGGCAGCCAGCAATGGAGGCTAACTAACCTTAGCGGCGGAGCAAGAGAAACCATTCGGCGGTGTTATCGTAGAGTAGCTACTATCCCAATTCTCGTCAGTCGGTCCAATTCCACTTGAAGACCGTCTTACTTCGACAGAGTGTGTCGCCTCAAAATAAATCCACATGAAAGAGTAGTTTTCGTTTTCATTTGTTCCGCTGGCGGTTTTCAGCTATGTCGTGCCTGTTCCTGCACAACACAGTGGTCTGGTACTACTCCCTGAGCCGCTGTTGCTGAGACCATAGCGGGGCTAAACCGCCTCTCTCTCAATAGGTCCGCATGCTCTCTCGCCCCTCCTCCATACGCAAGGACTGCACATTTCCCATGCCACAACCAATTCGCTGCACTAGGGATGTAGAGATAAAGTCAATGACCATTATACGGCACCCAAACAAAAATATTTTTCGATAAGTACTCATCTTTTCAGTGATTTTCATGTTCTTCGACTGTACCTCTTAGGATTCACATTATCCAGCAGATAATACTAGAGCTACACATGTATACGCTGCTGTCACTTGAACCCGCAAGTTATTTCTTCTTTGCGCATCTATTCTTCTTATGCATATGTGCAGATCTAGTGGCATGATGAGTTGTGATAAATCTGCTGTATTGGCTACAGTTCTGTGCTATTGACTAGTGAGTTATTATGTTGCATTGATCTCCATCACCATACAGCATACATGATTCCAATGCCCACTAAAAAGCCGTGAGATTGTTTATTTTCAGTGTTTTAGTTTGCATGGATTCATGCAGAGTAAACTAGAGTGGACTTTGTATGGACATGTTCCAGCAGGACTGTCATGACATCAGTGTTTACCATGAAATGAACCAAGAAAAACTATTCCTGTTTTCTGTCTAATGGAAAAAGCATGCAAGGAGACCATGATGCAGTGCCTTTCATGTGCAACCCAAGCTCCATATAGAATGATGATATAGTGCGATGCATGCATATCAAAATAGCACTGGTAATGGCCATGAGATTATTCGATTTCAATGTTTTAAGTGGTATTATAAAACATTCCTTCATGCAGTTTATGGTTTGAATGCATTTAGCTGCATTGACTGCATATCAATTTAATAACCAGTCCCCTATCTGCAAATTCATGGGTGTTTACCTGTACCTACATGCTAAGAGCTATTATTGTTCATAAGATTTAGAGGCTGACAGTTTATGCACTCAGGTGTTACATTGAAGGATATACATACTGTCCTTCTGCTACAGCTCTCAGGAACATTTCTCTCCCCTTTCCTCCCCCTGCAACATTCTGAACTGTTGAGGTTACAAAAAGGGTCAGTTCAAGCATTATCACTCCAGGAAGCCTACATCTGTGCTGCTTGATGCCCATGGAGAAGTACAAGCTGTGAATACAGACTTAACATTGAATGATAGTGTTTGGGAGATCATAACGTCCCATGCTGTGTATAGTTGATGACTTTGCTGAAGCCGGTGCCCTCTAAATGGTCTGAAACCTCTCACAGTTACACCGGATTCTTTAATCACACCCATGCTGCTGTTGTTTAAGTCACAGAACACATTTTATTTCCAGTGCATGTCAGTCAAAGGAAACATATGACACACAACTGTGATTTTTAGCAATTAACAAGTTAGATAGTTTCTCTTCATTTTCTATTTTCCGCGTCATTTCATGGCAGTGTAAGTTAATGTGGCACATTAGAGACATATACTATCTTAACCTGCGTTTCCACAGCTGCCTTCCCTTATGATGTGCCTTTTTTTATCCTGTATTTTCTCTCTGCTCTGTTGTGTGGAAGACCCCATTTAACCATTAGTTTAACTACTATCTCTGCATCCAGCCAGAACAGGAAAAAGAACTGTTTATTTCAGCTGGGCTTTGTAGACACAGGCGTATTTAGAAATAATCTATTCCATCGCTGTAATGCCCAATTTGTCTGCTCACTGATAAAGCACAAATGTTTCTTCTCACTTGCCAGTTTGGATGGCATCAGCTGAAGCCAGATTCCTTATACAGTTACATGAAATTTTAAACAATAAAATGAACTGAAATCCTGAATCAAACAGTTTGTCCATTCCATCAGTTTCAAATGTATTCACAAGCAACATCAGAGGACACACCTGATGTATTCCCACAAATTTTACAAAGGAAGTGGATGGAGTGTTTCAGCTGATCCAAAGCCCATAAGAAAGACATGACTGCGAGTGGTCACATCAGCTACACAGACCTAGGAGGTTTCAAAGGCTGTCACTTGATAGATTCACTGCAGACTGCAACCAATGTTACGGTTCTGAAATAAATGAACAACGTAAAATATTTCAGAACAGAGCAGACAGAGGAAGGGAGGGAGTTTTCACCCATAAAAAGACAAGTGTGCCATGCAGCTCTCCTTTGTGAATTATCAGTGATTACAAATTCAAATCCTCTTTTTTGCTATTATCTGCTACCATCCTCCTCCAAAAGTGTGACTAATTAGAAATGTGTTAATATATTCACCCATACTCGGCTTGACATTGTCTTCGGCGATAGCACTAAAGGCATGTTAAGTTAAACTATTTGGATCTGAGCACATTAAAATCAACCCATAAAACACGCAGCCTGTGCATACTCCAATAAACATGAAATATGTCTAATTGAAATCATGTGTTTCATCTATAATGGCATGAAGGTGATAGATATTATGTGGCATGTGCTGCTTCTTATAATGTTGGTATAATTACATGTCAGGTTCTTCCTTTGGCTATGACGTATATTTTTAGCAGAATCATAATTCATTCCGCCGTTGCTGGCATTTATTATTGTCCCGAGTGGGCTCGAGTCAAACAGCCTGGGAAAATGATTTTTCTCTGTTAGATATCAGAGGCAATGGGAGAGTCAGACAGCCAGAGAGGAGCCTGCTTTTTCAGTTTTCATAATCAAGACAGTATTTTCTCACATCATTGACGGATCGGTTCAGTTTTACAGTGTAAAGTCAGGACTGAATTTATTCACAGCAAACAGGACTTCACATAACCACCTCACCGCCACAACAAAGACAGCACTGAGAGCGAAAATGGCAGCATCTCAGTGAAGAGTCTAACGACTGCCTGCATTGTTGGAATTCCGGCTTAACTTCCTGAGTCTGTCCACACCTGGCCGACCGCCAGCACACGCTTTTCTCCCTTTTTTTCTCTTTTCCTTCCTTTTATCAAGATCATATGTAGACCAGATTTTACTGCTGAGACATAATATGAGTCTTTTCAACTCACTCGCATGTAATGGAATAGTATTTTACCAACATTCTTATCACATACCACACCACACAACCATATGCAACAGATTTTTATTCAATGCAAATAAATACTCTTTACTACTTTTAATTGTGCTACAGATATTTCACTATTTCTGAGATGAACACAGCCATACACTAATCTTATGAATATTTATCTTCAATGAGCCATGTGATAATACAATGTGTTTTCTGTTCTCAACCAGCAAATTGTGCTTAAATTTCTTCAGCATCAGTGACTGCTGTGGGCGTGACAGACATATTCACGCTTGTCCTATGTCCAAGTGAACCCCTGTAATGAAACTGGCAGTGGCACAGCATTGCTCCAGCTTAGCTCAGTCAACCATCTGTTAGGTTGCATGGATTCATGCAGAGTAAACTAGAGTGGACCTTGTATGGACATGTTCCAGCAGGACTGTCATGACATCAATGTTTACCATGAAATGAACCAAGAAGAACTATTCCTGTTTTCTGTCTAATGGAAAAAGCATGCAAGGAGACCATGATGCAATGCCTTTCATGTGCAATCCAAGCTCCATATAGAGTGATGATATAGTGTGATGCATTCCTATCAACAGAGCACTAGTAATGGAATGTACTTCAGTGCAAATTTGAGGTATTCCGATGTTACTTTTATACTACTTCTACTCCACTGCACCTCAGAGGCAATCATTGAACTTTTTGCTCCACTGCATTTTGTCAGACAGCTTTAGTTACTTTTCAGATTGCACTTTTCATCCTCTTCCTGCCCAGTGAAAACCATCTCTGAATGTGTTGATACTGAAGTTTTTTGATCCTGAAGAACTGAGTTGAGAAAATTCTCCACTAGAGATAAACAAACTCTTGGGTTAGCTGGAAACTGCAATGTCATTAAGCTGATAAAAGGTTGTTTTTCTGAGCTATTTTCTCTCTTTAGAACACGTTCTTATAAAATATGATGCTTTGCTGTAAATTATACAACCCAACAGTATATTAAGTTGTTAAAATGAGTTCAACATTAAACATTAACAACAGTAAAGTGCAGCATACATATTCATGCTCCAATATTAATCCCAAAAACCTCATATATAATAGTAAAACCCAGAGTAAAATACTAACAGAGCACATTTTACTGCATAATGACGGATTTTATTTTACATATTTTAAATGCACTTCACTAGTAATACCTAAATACTTTTTGAATTCAGAACTTTTATTCGTTGTAAATTATGACAGTGTGACTTTATATAAAGAACCAACCATGGATCAAATTTTGGCACTGGCAAGACTTTGCAGAAAAATTAAATATTAAAGCCAGCTAACCTAGATATTTAGTCCCTGATCGTATGCCTCATTCAGAGAATACACGAACTGCGTCAACCCTGATGCCTTTTACAAATTCAATCAGGTCGTAATGTTGTGGACTTTAGCCACATTGAGTTTTTAAGACCACATGAAATAGCGGAAGTGCATTATATTCTACCTTTTAGAATGAAAAAACTCGAGCTCCAAGTAAAAGACAACATTTTAATGACACTTCTTCGTATGACTGGCAGAAAAATGTTACTTTTTTTGGCTGTGATGAAGATAAGACATCATTTGGTGCTTTAAGCAATGACACATGAGGAACTCCTTTCAGTTTTCTCAAGGACAAAGGCTATTTTGGCTGCAGTTTCTCTCTAAGTGGCTAAGCTACAGTATAAGCCCAGAGGTGAACTGCTGCTGCTCAGCCAAATCAAATATGGCTCTGCAAGAAGTGCTGAGCCCGATGGACCTGCACTACTGTGTCTAATGTTAAAAGCCCAGCCAGTGCTGAGTCTTTCAGCACTATCTATCTCTACCTTTGTCCATCCTAAGATTAGAAAGTGTATTCTCAGAGGCTGATCACATCTTTCTTTCCCAGTCGACTCAACTCCGGCTGCTCCCTGGGAAGATCTGTGGGAGGGAGGGATTGTAGAATTTCCAGGAAAAAAAAAAAAGGGAGGAAAGATGTGTTGGGGTGTATATGGGTTGCTATAGCTCTATATAAGGGAGGAAGAAGAAGAATAGTGGCATTTTCAGTGGGAGGACAGAAGGGGAGGGGTTCAGAAGAGTGCAGAACCCCCATAAATAAAGCTAATGAAATGGCAGTTGAGTCTGGAGAGAGGTGGAATGGCTGGTTGGGTCTTACCCACTGTCTGATTTATCCTCAGTGTCCCTGTGAGCACAGCGGGGAGATCCATTACCTCACCTCATCAATAACATCCCATGGACAGGGAAAAAGGCCTGCTTTCCACACCAACACCCACCCCAGGGACCGGCTCACAGGGCTCGCTCAGTGGGGGAGGGGAAGCTGCCGTAATGTAGTCGCACACACACACACACACAGAGAGCAAAAATGTCTCAGCTGGGGGATGGGGTACTTTAGTGGAGCTGCACAGGGGATAGCTCAACATACAGCACAGAACACAGTCAGCACTTTGCCGCAACTCACAATCACATGCATATGCATTTTATAAGGCGTGAAGAGTCAGACATAAGCCACTTCCTGCACGGGCACGGCATCTTTATCCTTACTCTCTGGGTGAATGGTGAAAAGATATCCACCCTGAGTCAGATGTCACAGGGAGATATCATCAAAAGGGACTTGTAAATAGTTGATAATGTTAATTTGCACCGTAACAGTATAGGTGCAGAACATACCTCAGATCATTCTATACCATAAACAGAGCAAGGATTTATACAGTATCCCAGAGGGCAGGGTGGAAATATGAAGAAACAGGAAATAGTTCTTTGTTGAAACAGAGAGGAGTGGATTTAAAACAAGACATGTGATGAAGATCTTGGAAGTACTTTCACGCCAGAAATGAGGTGAAATGTCAACATAGCTTATGGTCCGGAGGGAACTGATAAGAGAACAGTGATAAGAATAGAGCTTTATAGCAGATAGTGTGATTGAAGTAATCTCTGTCACACTCGCTCTGTCTGTGCATGTGTGTGTGTGTTTGAGAATGATCTTTCATGAGCTTTTTGCAATGAGATCACAAGGTAGTGGCGGTGTCTGTGTCAAGGCTGAGTAAGACAGCCTGAGGGAAGGGCTTTTCAGCAGCAGAAAGGAGGAAGCTCCAGACTCAAACACACCACAGAATGACACAATAAAATCCCTGTCAGTCACTACCCGTCTCCGGTCCCTTTGTTTTACTGCAGCATCGGCCAAGCGTGTCGGACTCTGATCACATGATTGACGATTTGGTATTAAAAGAGGAAATCAGACTTGCCCTTAACCCTTTCAATCATTGCTGTCCACATTTGTGAATAGATAATTAAATTCCATTTGATGTCACTGTATCAAACTCAACAAACTCTCAAAACCACCACAAGTTGATCAATAGTTATAATGTAACGGCAAAAACTGCCTTATATTTCCCACATTGTTTTCATCTGCGATACAATCAATTCAAGATGGCCGCCAGTAGTAGACGTGCATCTGGTTTCACTCAGATTTCACATAAAAAAAAAATACATATAATCTGTGTAAGTCAGACTTCAACTATCCACATATGGGAATGTCAGATCACATTATGTCATGCTTGCGTGACCTGCTGTTATATCTATACCAATATTTGTTATATAATTGAAATGAGCTCAAACAGACAGTAAACAAACATATTAACAGCAACAATCATTCACTTAACTGCATTACATTATTTACACATCTACACATTGACTAATATGGGATTTCCTCTTGAATGACAACAGTTATTGCTCTGAAAAACAATATGAATCATCATTATCCATTTCCAGAGGATGATCCAGAACTCAGAGCTTATATTCCATCTGATTTCTAAATTTACAGTATTTGATAGGTGTTCCTGACGTCAATTTCACACATAATAATTTCAGATTTATTGTATACACTCACTGTTCATTCCTTTTCTATATGAGATCTGCTCATTCATCTGTTTACAGACCTGACAGTATTGACACGGAAATCACATCCACTCCACCCGTAGTAACTACAGAGGCAATTTATGACAGAAAGATCAATCCACATCATTCATAACGTGTACTATATGTTTTCCATATGTGTGTATGTGGATATGATCTAAGGCAGGGGTGGGCAATCCTGGTCCTCGAGGGCCGGTGTCCCTGCAGGTTTTAGATATTTCCCTCTTCCAACACACCT
>JAPQRQ010010794.1:0-15287 GCA_037367365.1 Apogon talboti
ATCTATCTATCTATCTATCTATCTATCTATCTATCTATCTATCTATCTATCTATCTATCTATCTATCTATATTTGAGTCAGCACAGTGGTGATGAACCCTAAATCTACAGAGACACAGCTTGGTTTTGATTGCCCTTTGACAGTAAAAATCTGTAAAAATCTACTTTCATGCTTTAACATTGTTGGACACATCACCAGCACTAATGTCGGTTTCATCCTTGTAGATAATTGTCTGGTCCGACCTGAGCCTTATCACAACTACAGATATGAGGTGACTGTTTACAGTGTGTAGTCTACACCTGCTGTGAGTAGTATGTCTATACTTTGCTGTCAGTGACGGTCTCCTATCAGTGATGAATGAAGAAGCATGCATCAGTTTAAACAGAGTGAAAGTATGGCCAGGAGGCACCGAGGATGCTGAAAACCAGAGCTTAGTGTATTCAGTCTTGTAAGTTCATGTTCCAGATAAGTAATGTGAGTGATGGTCCAACTCTTCACTCTGTTTCTGACATCTTTCATGCCCTCCGCACCCTAACAAACACAGCTCTAATTTTCTTTAATGGTTATCTCTTCTTCAATGAAATTCCCATGATGTGCATCGGCAGGTCCTTGATCCGTGCTCTGAAGCCCCTGGGGGCCAGCATTCAATTATAATCCCTTTACCTGGCGCAAGTAATGAAGGTAAGAAAAGTAGCGTAAGAAGAGGAGAAAGACAGAGCAAAAGAAGAGAGATAAGGTAGGGGAGTTAGTGAAAAGATTATGAAGAAGACAGGGTTATTAAATTCCTCTCTTTTATGCCACAGGGTACGGGCCTGTCAGACATGACAGAGAATACTTGGCTTTGACATTTTCATGGAATGTCTGTTTTAGTGGCGAGCGGAAAACTGGAGGACATCCAGCGAATGGGATACAGGGATCCTCAACAGCCAGGCCTACCCTGCCTAATTATTTTAGAACATAACAGTGTCTTCAGTCTTCCTCACCACTCATCACCCATTGGGTTTAGGAAACATGGTCCATGCTCAGAGCAGTTAAATGTTCCTCCCAAAACATCCCCAAATAGTCTGAATTAGAACCAGATTTTCTTGTGTTAATCAGGTAAAGTCTGCCTAAAACTCTGCTACTTGACTAGATTTCTGAATTTAACACCTGATAAAAGAATGGAGTTAGATGATAAAATGATAGTTATTTTGGTTTAATTTTATATCATCATCATCATCATCATCATCATCATCAGTGTTTCTGCTGGTAGGGTTTTGCCATGGGGCAAAGCCAAGGCAAAATCCTTACCACCACACCATACATTAGATACAATTAGCATTAGACTTATTATACACATGTATAATATATAATAGACCTACTATTTTCAATAAGAAGCCACGCGTGCTCCATGCTGCTGTACAATTTGTACCCCCATATCTTTTTACCCCCTAAGAATTATGTACATGCTCCAAACTGTCAGCCATGCACAAATGCATTCTTTTCAATGTAGTGAAACCTGTTGTACTGAATTTACCCTGTTTATTTATCTTTTACTACGGTAAATTTCACTTTATTTGGATATTCAAAACTACACAGTTAATGGGGGTAAAAATAACGTGGGTGTAAAACCACCGCGCTGCGTGTTGTACCAAATTTACCCATGTATTGCACATGTGTGAAAACACTGAACTACAAAATAATATGGGGGTAAAAATTGTACATGACACCACACCTTTGTGAGGTAATCGGAACATCAGTGCGTTACGGGATTTTTTTCTACACTGGGTAGGCCTACTTATTGAATAAGGACAGAAACCAGCCGACCCACGCGTGCATTCTTTTTGTCTCACCATGTTTTTTGTGTCATTTTCGTCTTGTTTTTTACATAGTGGTGTTGTGTGTTGTCACATCTTTTACACTAATCAGGTTAAAATGGCGCTTACCTTTTAATGAAAATTTCCACAATTATTTTGTACCATATGTCATATGTCTTTTGCCTTTTCTTTACTGGTTGTTAGTGTCATTCCTGCAGTTTGGTTCACTCAGTTTTCCAGAGGTCAACCTAAAAGCTTGTTGGTCTTACTCCATTTAGCACTGTGTACACAAAATATCATCAGACAATACTTTAATATGACGTGTACGTACAGATATAGGAATCACAGCTGTAGGATTTGGTGAAGAAGTTATTTGGAGAGAAAAACACAGGGATTATGGATCATATTAAAATGCGTACTTTTTTTAACTTAAACATACAGATATGAATTAGGCTTATAAGCAAATACAAAAACATCAAAACAGTTAAAGCAGGAGACAGAAATTCAATCACAGCTGACTTTTACCTTGTAGTGGTATACACATACATACCACATTTGCACACACATAAATCTGTCTTCACCGTTGCTTGTCTAGACTCGGATCCCCCATGGGGACAAAACTGATGTCCCGTTCAAATAAATCCTTAAACTTGAGAGCTTGGAGTTGTTTTTAGTTAAGAGGGTTAGCTTAAGGTTGGGGTTAAGGTAAGGATTAGGTTTAGGCATGCAGTGGTAAACCTTCAAGTTGTGATGTCCAGAGAATGCATGCCAACGCTGTGTCCCGTAAACATGTATTGCTGTGCATGAGTGTTTGCTGATGTTAGGTTTAGTCATGAGTTCAGGGTCACACAGTACTGTACTTAACTTCAAATCAACAGGAAACTCAAAAGCTTCAAGTACCACTTTGAGGAAGCTTTCAGGAGTGACTCATGTTTAATAGACCCTCTGTCTGTGGAAGTGAGTGTGTCCATATTCTTTAATGTGAGTGTTTGAGTTATAACAGTTATTTATGAGTTTACACTCAATGGCAACATGAACGGGACAATGTGGCTCCGTTGTAATGTTTAGAACAGGCTTAAATCTTAATCAGGAAAACATGGGCTAGGGACACAAATGCAGCATTCCACCAGTTTCACACATTATGGTCATTGAACAAGTCATAGTTAGTCTTTGTCAGCCCTCAGGCTGAATGACTCGGACTTATAGGTTGTCAAACTCATTTTAACAAGGTTTTCTCAGCTTTGACACTACGCATTAACATACACATCATACATGTATGTGGACACATTGAATTCAGGTGTTTCTTTTCTAACAGGGGTCTGGGATACAAAACCATAATGACTAATGTCATAATATAATATATTTATATTGGGATAAATATCATTACATTGGTTAGTATGGGTTTAATTGTTGTCTTTGTTTCCGAAATGCCTCAGAGATGGTTTTGACTTAATTTCTCTCAACATATATTATATTTTTATCCATAACTATGATTTTAAATGTTATACCTCTAAATTTCTAAAATATTTTTCGTACTCTGACTGTAAATAATCATTTTCTACCACAACTAACCATTTACTTTCTTCACATCTCACTGAGGAAGAAAAATCTCCCATTAAACTTGAAGGAAATATTGATGTTTGTAAACTATATGGACAAAAATATTCCGACACATCATGGCTACAGCTGTAAGATGTACTGTCATATAAAAATCAATATTAATAATCAATATGGTATTTGCTTGTCTGGTTAACTAGTGAGAAACGTAAATGGTAGTTTAGGTAGAGCAATATTTTCCAAAGGATGATTAAATTATTTTACCAGCTATTTTGAAAGCAGTGCTGCAAATAATGCATGCACCATTCATATGTCAATTAGTAAATTCTCCTCTGGGGTTCAATAAAGTATCCATTTCTGTTGTTGTTTTTTAGGGACACAGGAACAAGTAATGTTAATGTTAACTTAGTAAGCAGAATACAACACATATGGCAGGAAACCAAATGAAACTAGGACCATTACACAAGATGAATGGCAAATTTCTATGAATTCCAACATTGTTGGAAACAGTGTAAACAAAAAGTGCAAATGTAAGTCAATAAAATATAGAACATATGTCACATATAACAATATTTCACTGTATTATATCAACTTTACTCCTGTTTAGCAGACATTCCCTGCCTGCCGCGACATGAAAAAAAAAACACTTTTGGTTCTACCACTTCAATGCAAACCTGAAAAATATCACACTGTGCATGGATTAATATTCTGCTTACAAAAGGTTTTACAATAGATTTCATGCAAGACTGATGAGAAAGATTGATGCAAGCCATCTTTTACATTTTAATATTTTTAATGATAACAGTAATTTTTTTTACATTGATATACAAATAAAACATAGTTTTACTTTTTGGATGGAAGTAAATTCATCTCCTTTTGTCTGTCTTTTTGTCCTCTCTCCTCATTTTCATGATCGTGGCTCTGTAGAATGCAATGATACATTTGATAATATATTCCTAATAGTGCTCACAGACATCATGATTAAATCTATCCCACATCCAATGAGTAATGTAGGTTGTTTTTGTTTTATCTGTAGATCATCATGTGGAACATAATAATAATGTGTTATCATCAATAAATAAATAGTTTGTAGAATAATACATTATCTCCTACAATTAGACACATTTTGACGCTGAATGGGTTTTATTCTCTTTTGCCAAAAACTAATGCAAAGAACATATATGTTTTTTAGTCCCTTGTGAAGAAAACATTCTTTTATGGTGCAAGGTTAATAATTTTCGTGAAAAAAATTTGCCTAATGTTCTACTATTTTCGAGGGCTCCTGTCAGTCATGAGCCCTTAGAACTGTCATCATTCTTCTCTCCCTTACATCGCTCCTGTTAGTGGATCTAATCTTTGCTTTGTCTCCAGTGAACTTAAAAAACAGGGAGTGCTAATAGCATTCCACAGAAACCACACTGACAAAGCTCTCAGTTACTTCAAATGGCAATTAATCATCCAGATTACTCAGTTATTAGGTTTAGGGTTGCCAACCGTCCCTTGAAAACGGAACCGTCCCGTGTTTAGAAACAAAAGTCCGCATCCCGTATTATTGCCCCACCCTCTCCTGCTCTGTGACCAATGAGCTGACAGCACACACCTACACGACATGACAACCCAGAATCTGGCTCATCTCAATGGTCGAGGTATTGTTCCTGCGAGGCAGATACCGGAAGACAACAGTTGACAACAAACCAGCATGGGTGACACGGACGACACCGAATTTCCGGTCATGGAGTCGGACGCTGCCGAGTGGAACTTTGGTGATGACTGATCTCAGTTCTAAGACATTAAACTCCGTTAAGGTTTTTTTTTTTACGTTAACCGTTTTAGAATGTTCCTCTTCTTCTGCTGCTGCCGGACCAAAACAGACAAAAAAACCGCTGGATCTTCCTCTGCGTCTTGCAGCTGAAACAGAGAGTAAGTAACTGAAAACCCTTGTACTTACAATGTACTGATCCAGACTTCTTCTTCTTTTTCCTCTTGGATTTTATGGCGATTGGCAAGGCAACAACATGCACTGTGTACTGGTGAAATGAGCGAAATCTAAGCAATTTAGATGTATGGATGAACCATTGTTTTAAGCAAAAACACATCCAAATGCATTGTCAGGTAAAACAGAAGTAGACATATCTGACATAGTGCAACATTTATTCCCAAATATAACCTTTGTCATTAAATTCAGTTTATGATTAAGTATCCACTTGTTGTGCACCTAACCTCTGACCTTCCATGTGGAGTATGAGTCATAGATTCAATATAAAAGCAGCAGCTTTGAGTTGTGATCCTGAGAAAACCGACTAAGGCTGCATATAACATACTAGAGACTCTGAATAAAGCTATAAAGTGATGATGGGAATACTTAATTCAGATGTGTAATGTAAACATTCTTAGAAAGTTGCTTAGAAGAATCACAGTCATCTTGATTGCTCTGAAATGTGATTTTAGAATAAATACGTCACTGTGTAGATTTAACAATAAAAGGGAAAAGGGAGCAGAAAGGACATGATAATTCTCAATAGTTCTTAGTTAATAGTTGCTCTGACAGAAGCTTTAGTAAGAAAAACAAAGGCAGCCAGTTGTGCAGATTTTAGTCAATAAAAAGTCAAATGTAACATGGTTAAGGGTGGAATAAACAGACATTTAGGATGCAGTGAACACCATCAGGCCTGTAACACATGACAGTAACATGTACTGTCTCAGCACGTTTGAGGACATTTTATCGACAGCTACAGCTCTTAAATAATTTGACGGCCCCCAGGCTGTCTCTACCTGAGGGCCTGGGGCCATGTAACTCCTGAAAAATGAATGAATAGTCAACCATTTTCTGACTAAATAAATTTCGCTAAATGCTTCATTAGAGAAATGATAAAAATAAATGAATTCAGTAAATAAACAAAATCTAAGTTAAAACACAAAAGGCAGGTGTGTGTTTACTGGTACTATAAGTTTAGTTTATTTAGTCCATGAAAAGCAATAAAACACTCAGAAAAGTATGTCACAAAAATATATATATAGGTATCTGCTGAATTACAGAGAAGGTTACATTTATTAAAACTGTCCAATATATAATGTAGAGCTCAGCATATCATATTAGTCCAAAAGTTTCACCGCGTCATGGTAGGTGCACCGTATATTTTATTGCGTTCTTGTCCTTTACCAATCACACCTTCGTCTACTTAATAATGAAGGGTAAAAGTAAATAAATATTAAGTGCTATAGCACATATTTAAATCATGTATTGGTTTGATTTCATTTTCTGGAGAAAAATAAATTGTTATAATACTGAAAAGACTTTAAAGTGGCAACAAAGTTAGAAAATTGATTCATGTCACTTGTCATAAAATCCTTAGTTTCAGAGATTTTGAATTTTAATATTTACCAAAAGGTTGCTTTTAGTTTACATTTTCTGAAAACATAATAACATGAAGGTGAAAGTGTTGCTTTTGCATCAGTATTTTCCTTCCACTTTAATCCTTTTAAACAGTGACTGGATTAGATCAGACAGACACACAGACAGACTGTCTTTATTCATCTTGGGAAAGTCACAAATTCCACCAGTATTCACAAATGTAAGACAATAAGGTATGCAACGAAGTACAGCGAAAAAATTCAGAGGGAGCCCATTTCAAAAGCAAACAGTGTTGGTTAAGGCACATTTGTACAGCGTAATAGTGTTTGAAACAGTGTGAAAGGGTACTGTACCCCCATCCAAGGGGAGTTAAAAACCTGCTTAGGTCTAAGGGTAGTCTCTCAGTTTTAACATATTTTATTACATTTTCTTGTGAAAAGACACCTCCTTTTGGCGCCCCACAGGCTGTAGTGTCACTAGCTCTATGGTAGCATCCGGGATAATAGTCGATAATAGAGCCATGTATCAGAAAAGCACATAACGGTGGTCTTGACAGTTTTCACCAGTGCACCCACTTCATGGATCTTATTCAGTAGTGAGTTCATGTTTTCCCATGATCACAGAAGCTACCAAGGGTTTGTATCGCTACTTCTTTGCTAGCCACTTAGCCTTCAGATTAGCGCTGGCTCAGTGGCAAGGGTGTTTTGTTTTGAGAGAGAATAGCTGATTAGTTGAATAAAAAACTTTGGTGTGTGAAATGTGTGCGGTCAAAAATAACAAAGAATCCGAATCAGAAAGTGAAGTCTTGTACTGAGCATTGAGCATATCATGTTTAATAGTGCTAGAAAGGGACACAAATTTGGAATAATTCCATTTCACTATCAGCCGTTATTCAATAGCCTCTTCTGTTACATCTTTTCAACACCAGAACAGGATTTACTGCACACTCTCCAAAACTGATATTCAGTGTTTCAGTTTTTGATCATCAGTGAAGCATGCTGTGATTGGTCAGGTTCTGGTTTTGAAAAAATATGCAAAATGTATAAAAAAAAATGTAAACAGTTGTACAAATGTATTGAAATCAAATGGAGTGATATTGTGGTGGACTGAGGGAAATATGCAGTGGCGGAGAATCCCGGCTCTATAATTTAATTTTAATTTAATTTAACCCTTATTTAACCAGGTAAGTTAGTTGAGAACTAATTCTCATTTTCAATAACAACCTGGACATATATAGACGAACAACCAATCACTCTCACATTCACACCTATGGCCAATTTAGAATAACCAATTAACCTATCAGTGCATGTCTTTATAAAGTAAAAGTCCTGCCACGTATTGGTTCTTCCTGTTCACTTCACACAGCTGATCCCACTAATGATCCCATCGACCTAGATGATGAGTTGTGCTCATCAAAATAGGCCGGTTCAGTGAATGGTGGGAGCAAATGGCAGAACTTTTACTTTATGGAGCTGGGATTCTCCACCACTGGAAATACACTAGGGAGCTGATGGTGTAAATACAGCCGAGTCAGGGAGGAAAGTTCACAAGTACGCATTCGTTCCAGTCAGAGAGACTTGCATTCTTAGGAGGTCCGTTCTCTGGGACCGATCTAACCAAGACCGTACTTGGCAAACTTGATATTGAGAAATGATCCATGACACTCCTCCAGAGGAAGTGTGTGCTTCTCCACATGCTAAATCCCTCCTGATATTGACAGTATTTCTCTACCAACTTCCTCCATCCCCTGGAAAACCCCCAGCAACTTACAGGCCGACTGGGAGATGTAACCCCTGTACTGAACTGTGGAAAAAAGACGTTCACCAGATAGTGTAAGATATGCCAGAACTAGGGCTGGGTTATATGGCTACAGTTATCATGAGAAAAAAAATACTAAAAATTACCATCATCATAGATGTCAAATCATTATTTTCTGAAGTTTGAAGTCTGAATTTTTTTTGGTGAAGAAAGTGGGATTTGTTATTTATGGCTTTCAGTTTTGTAAAGTATGTGATGAGGCAAAAAAAAAAGTAAGAGAAAACATAATATGAAATGTATAATATGAAAACAACATATGATGAATGAGTCCTCTGCACTTATAATAAAAAAGACTAGCTTGCTGATTTACTGTCTCATCAAACAAATATGCCTAAATAATGTTACCTCTGACTTGCTTTGTGTTTATGAGACAGAGGGGCAGCCAGGCTATAGTTTTTCCATTTGTCCAACAGCAGCGTCCTCGTGTCCCAGACTCAAATGTAAAAGTTAGAGTTATCTCAGCTAAAAACAATGTCCCAAACAGTGTTGTGTTACACACCCAAAATCACACAATGGAAACAAGTGTTCAATGGCTTGTTTAAAGCCAAGGAAAGTCGAGGTCATCCACCACATGTGTTTCCTGGACCTGACCGTCCTACACATCTGTCCTGTCCAGTCATCAGCTGCTATTCTTCTTACTCCAGGAGTAAAGGTTATGTCTGTCCCTTTTGGGAATCATTAACATCGTAAACAAAGGCAGAGTGGATCATTAGTTTCCATAAATTTGAAGCAAAGTTTTGAAAAAATAAAAAGAATGTGTTTCAATACTGTAATGTGTTTTGAGTGGAAAAAAAATAGGCTATGTGGTTTGGTCAAAGGGTGGCACTGTAGGCTCTGTTACACATAGCTCTAAAAAGAGTTGAATAGTACAACATATGTATTTAATATGACCGTAATCTTTTTTTTTTTTTTACACAGACGAATCTATGGAATAATTTAATCTTCAACAGTCCACAGTACCTGTTATAGTACCAGACATGTTTTAATCTATCATCGGAGTCAGTCAGTTGATCAATCACAGTAAATGTCTTTATTAAAAAGTCGTTTCCATTCTCTTCAATGTGCATTTATGTCTGAGTTCAAAATGATCAATAGTCTTAAAAGTGGTACTGCAGTCATAATAGAGCAGCTGTGATTGTCCAGCATAACAGTTCATACATGTGGGTTTCCACACACAGGCAGACAGACAGGACGTCACAGTGAACCACTACCTGGTTATGCTCTTCCATGTAAGCACTTACACTCTGCTGTGATGTGCTGGACTGTCTCAGCCTTCGTTGTACAGCCTCCCCCTGGGGTCACGTCCGGTGTGGGGGACCCCGGCCTCTATTGCTGTGGTGTTCAGGGCCTGTTCTTGTGCTGCAACGAGTAGTGCCTCTGTGCTGTCTCTCAGACCAGGCCTTTCCAGCCACTGGTATGTTTTCTCGATGTCAGCCACCTCTTTAGATGGTCCATGCCATGCAGGGGTTTGTCCGTCTATGACAACCCCTCTGGCTCCTCGTCCTTACCGGGCTTCTATTGCTTAAAGCATTTGTGATGAGCCCATCTTCTTGATATATTCCTGGAGGCCTGCTGTTTCCTCCTGGATGCTGGCTCTGATAGTCAGCCTCAGCCTCCCTGCTTTTGCTTTGAGTTGACCTCCGGTGTTGTCTTCCATAGCCTTATGAAGTTCTGGATGAAGGTTCTTTGTGTCTGGATGATGTTGTACAGCTTCAGGCATTCCAGTATCCCTGTGTATAGCATTGAGTCATAAGCTTTCTTGTAGTCAATCCAGGCAGTGCACAGGTTGGTGTTCCTGGTCTTACAGTTTCAGGTGATTGCCCTGTCAACCAGTAGCGTGTGATTGGCTCCCCTTGTGTTATTGCCTCTGGTATTTTTAGAGCCCAAGACAGTAATAGTCGCGAAACCTATTTGTCCCAGGCCTGCTAGTGTTGGGTTTCTTCTCTCCTTGTTTGATATGATGGCAGACATAAATGATCCTATTTTGACAAAAGTAAAATAAGCACCCCCCCACCCCTTGGTTTCTGGGAGGGATACTTAAATTGGCTCTCTGAGACAGGTTGTCAGGGATGCCAAAATAAACCAAAAATATGCTGGGCTCTGCTCCAACCTTCTTGACAGAGCTTGCAGAACAACAAAGTATGTATGTAAGTTGATAAATGTATTTAACAGAAAAACAGTCTAATGGGTCTGTGGTCGGTAAACTATGTCTTGAAATCAGAACCTGTTGATGTGTTTGCTCTTGCAAATAAACTAAACCAAATAACTTAGATGCTCTTCCTCACATATTTATTGTGAATACTTGCAGTATTCATAGGCATAATAAAGTTTGTTGGAATGCCAAAATAATATTGTGGCAGAGACCAAGACAGAGGAATTTTAAACTGCTTTTTTTCAGAATAGCAAATTATCCTATTAAAGGAAAGATGATGCCTGCATTAGTCATTGTACAAGCCTGAACAAGCTGCTAGAGCAGAAAGACTTCCAGTAAATCTATGATTCTATCCAAGGACATATTGACTCATATATGGAGACAGAGAGATGTTTGGTGTTACTAAAGAACTAATGTTATTTATCAATCATTCAGGGATTCAAGGTGTGATACCTTGTGGTGAAGTTGCAGTTCATAGTAAGTCCAACTCTCCTCTTCCTCCTCCTCTACTCGGGTACCAAAAATCAGATTTGTCAGAACCAGTGTTGGTTTGTTTATTCAGAGATTTTGAGTTAAGAGGATAATATCTTCGGTCCACACACTGAAGAAGAGGATCTGCTCCTTCTGTAGAAATAACCAGTACATTTAAGACAACAGCATCTCCATTCTGAAAAATGAGAACATACTTCTGAATGTCCCTCCATCCGTGTCTTTGTCCATCCATCCATCCCCCTGTGGATGAAAAACCTATTTGACCATTGGCGAGCCTAACCTAAAGTCCTAGGGCTCTGCTTCCACAACAGAAGGCATGAAGGCAGGGTTTAGGAGATCCTAAAAGTAGTTCTACCACCTCTAGACAATATCCCCAGCTGAATTCAGCAGAACTCCATCTCCACTGTTAACAGTGTTTGTGGAACCTCGCCTTTCCCTCCTGTGTCACCTGACAGTTTGCCAGAACTTCTTTGAGGCTGACCTCAAGTCAAACACCATGGCCTCCCCAATCTCCTCTCATGCCCAAGTTTTTGCCTCAGTAAATGCCAGAGCTGCAGCCCACTTAGCCTGCTGGTACCTGTCGGCTCCCTCTGGAGCCCCAGGTGCCAACCAAGCTCTATAGTCCCATAGAGCTTGGTTCTTCTTCTCGGTTCTTCTTCAGCTTGATGGCAGGCACCAGCAACCTTGCAGCCACAACTCTACACAGCTGCTTCGACAGTGGAGGTGCTGAACATGGGCCATTTGAGCTTCATGTTCTCCACCTCCCTTGAAGCTCGGTCAGAGGTGGGAGATCTCCAGGATGGAGGGTTCTGCCAGACATTCCCAGCACACCCATACTGTACACTTGGGCCTGCCAGGCCTGATTGGCATCCTTCCCCGCCACTGGACCCAGTAACCACCAGATAGTGATCAGTTGACAGGTCTGCACCTCTCTTCACCTGAGTGTCCAAGGTACATAACTGCAGGTCTGAAGAAGTGACTACAAAGTCGATCATCGACCTACAGCCTAGGTTTTCTTGGTGTTATGTGAACTTATGAACTCTCTTATGCTTGAACAAAGTTTATCTCATAGACAAGTTGTGACTGGCACAGAAGTCCAATAACACACACCACTCAAGTTTAGATCCGGCTGGCCATACCTCCCAGTCACACCCCTCCAGGTCTCACTGTTGTTTGTCTCTGTGAGCATTGATGTCCCCCCGTAAAACAATGAAGCTCCTAAAGGGAGCACCTTCCTGGGTACTCTGAACTGCTGTTCCCTTATCCGAAGGCACAGGGAAACAACCCTCTCATTCATGGGGTAAACTCCAACCTACAGGCACTGTGTGTACAGCTGAACCAGGCTGTATCTAGTCGGTATCTCTCAACCTCCTGCATCAACTTGGGAGATTGGCTCCTTCCCACCAGGAAGGTGATGATCCATGTTCCTAGAACAAGTTTAGGCAGCCGTTATCAGATTCCCAGAGCCCCTTTACCTGGCTGACACCCAATCCACAATGCACCATATCTGTATGGCACCTTCTGCAGATGGTGGGCCCACAGCAGGGTGCTCCCATATTGCTCCTTATGAGATGAACCTGACCACGCCCCATGGGCAAAGACCCAACCACCAGGTACTAGTCGAAGAGCCCCTCCTCCACGCCTGGCTCCAGGTTAATTTTTCTGCTTTTACCTGCATATTTTTTTTTCGTTGTTTAGTGTCCAGACGAGCCAATAGGAATGGTCCGCTACACATCTGTGCTGCTTTCTATCTGTGCCTTGTGTATCTCATCTTCTGTGCTCTAATAAGTCTATGGCACAAATGCTTCAGTTATGACATTCTCATAAAAATATGACGCTGTACAAGCCTTTGCCTAGAGTGGCAGGTTCTACCATTAAAGTGATTTTTTTTTTTTTTTTGTACATGAGCTTTTTTCATCAGGTTGAATAGGTGCGTGCCAAAACGCAACCTCTCAAATGGACAACAACCTGAAGCATTACATCAGTTATACTTAACTATGGGAAGGAGGTCCAACAAATTTGGTCACACATATGAATTCCACATTTAGGTCCAGTTTACATGACAACTGTTTTAGAATTAGGATACAGAAAAGTTTTGTTGCGTTTTGGAATACCGTTAACACAAAAACGTTGTTTTAGATGACCTAAAATGGAAATTTTGAATTCTGCCTCCAGAATGGAAATGTTCTCAGACACAGCAGCCATTGCTCCTGTGTCAACAGGTGAGCCGGAGTTTTCAGTGAAAACACTGAGGTCACACTCCACTTTGTGCATGAGCATTACTTTAATTCAAATTGACATGTGTGAACCGGACGACAACAATAACAGCTGACTGTTCTTCTTCTGGTCTGTGGAGGAATACGTAATGGTCATGTGGTTTGTGTCACTCGCCGACTACTGGGCTGGCGTGAATACTACACCTTTATCAGGCCTTTCAGTGTCATCACATTGTCGATGTGTAAACCCAACTAGGCGAGGGAAATACTTTTGTGTTCCGGGTGAAACAGGGCCTTTGTTTTTGAAGACAATACCTGAGTTCACACAGATTAAGTCAGGTTTAAAGCCAAATTTTTAAACCAAAAACCCACTGAATTTCTGCTTGTATTTCAGAGTAAAACGGATATAAGATATAACAGACTAATGTATATGTTTATTCTGTTGCTTATTTCAATCTTCATTCTCATTAAACTTTCTTATTCTTTTTATTTTCAGTCCTTGTGTGAAGTAGATCATGTAGATGACCTTTTATATTTGATAAATGATATTGTGTTTTATAAGTTAGGTGCTCTGTCTATCAGTAATATGCCCCACAAATGCAAGATGTTATGTGGACTGCAATGAGTGAGAAGCTGTTTTAACTCATTTTTTGAGTTTATTTATGTTTATATAGAATACCAGATGTGCTGAAAACAGCTGATGCATGGATTGTTTTAAAAATGTGTTGCTCAAAGGACAAAAGACCTTTTCTATTTGGAATAAAACAGGAAGAACATGACTAGTGAGGAGTGAGTGGTCTGAGAAAGAATCCTGTCTCTATCTGATAGTTGGTACGTCCCACTGTGTAGTTTACAGATGTATTAGATAAATGTCACACGCTCTTCACTCTCACCTCTCAGCGTATTGAGGTTCCAACTCTGTACATTAATCTGTGTGCCTGCCATATTGTTCTGTACTTTTTCACCACTTGGAATGAATGATATCAGCATGGGCCATCTCAATGCTTCATCTTCTTCCACTGGTGTTTATACAAAAATTAGCTCATGGAACGAGTCCTGGGGAATCCAAACAACCAAGGTGACTCATTAGTGCCTCTACTGGCAGTGAGAGAAATTATATACAATGCAAAATGATGACATAAGGGGGGAAAATCCCTTAAAATAATTCCAATAAACCTATTCTGGTTGATTTGAGGCCGTCATAATGCCATGGTAAGTGTTTGGTGAGCCTAGATATAAGCTGACCAGACTTACACTGAGATGTAGCCTTACATTTAGATAAACTAACATCAAATAACACATAATATCAGTGATCAGGAGCATACGAGCATTTTGTCTCCTTAGTTCTAAGTCACACAAAAATAATCAGAAATTAAATGAAGTCCTAAGATAACCTCGTTCATTTAGATTTCATGTCCACAATACAAGCCCTAAAGCACCAAATCAACAAAATGAATGCAACAACCAACAAAAAGAACGACAAATGAACAAAATAGGCAATGAAATGAACCAAAATGACAGATCTGAAACCAGAAAAATTTGACTGGCACATTTGCACATTTCCTGAAACTTTGTGACTTTGTGAACCCTGAAATCTGCTTAAATTTGTGTATTCTCTTCAAAATCTGACCAAAGTGCACCCAGTATACATACCATTGTACAGCTCCACACAAATCAGCTGTTCCCTGTACCTAGACAGGGTTAGACAAATGTTGTTGTCTTTTACTTTTCGTTACAAATGGAAGAAAACTTGTATGTATGTAATTGTATTGTTATGTGAAAAATCCAAAATAAAATAATATAAAAAAAACAAATGGAAGAAAAATCAGCAATAGTCTGTCCAAAGTCTCAGGCTTTTTTCACCCAATTTATAGATGGATGAATGGATGGGTGGATGTGTATAT
>JAPQRQ010010808.1:0-15286 GCA_037367365.1 Apogon talboti
CAGCCCCGTGTCCCCCCCCCCCCACTGAATAGGTAGGACAGAAACTGGCCGACCCACACGTGCACCCCACTCTCCCCGATTACACACTGCCACACCAAGAGATTCCACAGGAAACGCTGGTTTCAACAAAACGCCGAGAGTGAGTGATGGTGTGTTCAAGGAGCCTCGAAAAAAAATGGGCGCAGCAAAAAAAGTTAATACATCGGTTACATATTGACCGATATTGATTAATCGGCAGTACGCTATAATCGCCCGCTGATTAATCGGTCGGGCTATAATATATATTTGTGTGTGTATGTATATATATATATATATATATATATATATAGATATGTGTGTGTGTGTGTGTGTGTGTATTTATTCATTTATTTATTTATTCATTCATTCAGGAGTAGCACTGAGGTTTAGAATCTATATAAATTGCAGCATGCCGGAGTTCAGTGGCTGGACCTGCAGCTGATGGACTTAAAGCAATTTTGGCAGCAGCAAAACAATATTCTTAAGTTAATGCTGAAAACAGAATGTGAACACTTGTTTGTCGGCAGACATTTATGTACCACTAGGAAAAGTCTCCAGTTTGTGGCGGTTTTCATCCTTTGCTATATTTTTTAACTATGATACTGGCAGAAAATAGATACACCTTAAGGAGAAATATAAACTTAATATTCAGAGTTTATGAGGTACACCTGAATGCACCATTGAGTCCAGGCCTCTCTCACTCCAAGTCCTACACAGACAATGGAGGACAGAAGCAGTAATCATGTAAATGATAAAACATGGTAGAGTTTTTTTGACACCACTATTTTTAGTACAAAAACAACAACAGACCAGCAGTTACACTTTGGTCACTTGGGTGGTATTAATTTCACACTCTGATCTGAACATGGAAAGCAAAAAGGCAATACAGTCAAGATTCAGACTATATCATTCATATCATAACATTGTTGTTCATTTTAGATCCCAACAAGGTATAAAAACTTGGTTGCAGCCCTATGTTTGTTAAAGGCCTGTTTCACTAAATTATAACTGAATGTTCTCCTCCACTCAGAACCACAATAATGTAATAATGAATATTTACACAACCCTGTATTATCTGCCATGATAAATTGGACTTCAGCAGGCAAAATCTGAAACATAAATCTCTAGTGAACCTATAGCAGTGTGCTATGGTGAGATGTAACTGGTAGTGATTTATGCGGCCTCTGCTCCTCAAACCGGGCTATGTTTGTGTGTCTACTGAGTTGCTGTAATGTGTGCGGTTGCAGAAAGTCCCTCTGTTCCACATCCACTCATCTGGAAGAGGAGGAGGAAGAAAGAGATTTCCCTGTGTGTTGCATGTGCCAAACACTGTGACTCTGCCTCATGTTTTGTTTACTACAGCAGATCATATCTCTTCTTGTGGTTACATGGACACATAGGTCCAAATTACTGTCTGGGGCTTTGGCTGTGTTGTTTACTTGTGTCTCTACTTGTTTTGTGTTGTGTGTTTTTTCTGTCTTCAATGTATCTACAGTGCTAGTTGTAGTGAAGCACTTGGAATACGCTGGCTTTGTAGCCTATTTGTAGTGTTATGTGCGGCAACATTAAGCCAGATAAGGGGTCTTCAGCACGGCTATGCAACAGGCAGCCTGCGAACCGGCCCATCAATGAAATTGGACCGGCCTGCAGCTCCTCTACCCACAAATAGTAAATAAATAGTTCGACAGTCACTAAACCATACTTAGAGCTATTTGCGACACTTGACATCATTTTGGTTCACTTGACACCTTTTTGTGACACTTTACATTGTTTTGCGCAACTTCACATCGTTTTGCATTACTGAAAGACCAACTTCAATATGAAAACACGGCACATTCAACGGAGGCCCAAACGGCCTCATCATAAACCTTTACTTTGAAGTGAGAATCTAGAGCTGTAGCCTCCTCAAGGAACTTGCAAAGATCTGTATTTGTTTCCTCCTATCAAGATGAAACATAAAATGATTTTGATAATCCATTTTAAAATGTGAATAGCTGGATGGCAGCATTAAGTGAATGATTTACTAAATTATGAATCAGTTGACAGGGCTGGGGAAAAAAATGATTTAATCGAAAAATTTAATTTGTTGATCACATTGTTTTATTTTTAGAAAATTGATTTTCTTATCATGCAAAAAATATAGGTATTTTGCATTCACCAACATGTCCTTCCAGGTTCCTGTCGTTCAATGAGCTCGAACCCTCACATGAATCACAGTGACACAACAAACAACATAGCAGAGACAACCAGCAGTAGAGAGCAGCTCCTTCCCAAGAACAGTTCTATGATTTCAGTTGTTTGGAATTGGTTTGGATTCACGGTATCAGATACCTAACAGGCAAATCCTTGCTGTAAAATATGCCTCCAGGCTGTTGTTACTGACAGTTAGGGTTAGGGTCCCTCTGTTTCCACGCAGCCCCCGCTGTCTCCCTCATCTCCATGTCGACCCGTATCACTCTGTTTCCCCTGTCCGTCTTCCTCACGTCCTATTCGTCCGTCACTGTCTCTAAAAGTTCGTCTGAACTTTCATTATAATTGAATTGTTGGAGTCTGTATCCATAATCATCTGAAACTGTGTGTTTCCTGTGGAGCCGGCATTCTCCCATTCAAAAGGCGCTTTCACACAGAGTAGTTCTAAGAACTAAGTTCTTAGAATTGTCCACCTCAAATTTAGTTCTAGGAACTACTCTCCCCCAGGGGAACTGTTTGGTTTGCATTTGCACAGGCAATAGGAACCATCGTACGGACTGGTGTGATGAAATCATATTCTGCATCCGCTAAAGTGCTTTTATGCACGGCATAGCTTTCGCACACACACAGGGATGGTAAATGAGCTTTATTTATGATCAAAATCTAAGTCGACATTTGAGGGACCCCCACAGAATAATATAAATGCCACAGAGTCCAAGACAATCTCCGTAAAGTGTTTTGTGCCGTCTCCACGCTCCTCGTGTCAACGGAAGAGTGCGAACTTGGATTTAGCGTCATAAATCTCATCCTCACTGAACAACAGAATGAACATGTCTACACTGAACAGTCTCATCTTCATCTGTTAATGGACCAGACGTGTGTTCATTCCCTGCTCAGAAGTTGACAGAGATGTGGATAAAAAAAAAGCTGAAACGCTGCCGATGACACGCCAACAGGAAAGCTGAAAAGGCCACATGAAGTGCTTATTATTGTTAACTAATAAATGGCATTTGTAGAACTGTTGTATAAACTGATATATACTGTTGTAGAAAACCAACAGGACTCATGTCTACGACCTAATCACGGCCGTGCTATTTCACCGTAATGCACTTACTCTTCTGCAAGACGTGGAAATAGGCGTGGCCTGAGGTCTACCAATCACCAAACACCGATGTCATATTAGTTCCTATAGAACTAAAAAAGACCCTGCCCGGGAGTAGGAACTAAAAAAGTTGTGTGTGAATGAAGCGTCATCAGGGCCCGCCGGCGCGTCTGGCACTTTTTGCATGTTGTACTCCTGTAGTTATTGCCACTGGCATCTTTTGGATAACCAAAGTAATCCCACACTGGTGATTTTACCCGCTTTCTAGGTGGAGATAGATTGCATTCTTGAAAAGCAGATACAGACGGTCAGCTTGTTTCTCTGCCATTTTCATTCATTGAATATCGAATGCAGTGCTTGTGTAACGTTGCTTTTGTTCCGTGTGGGAGGCGCATATTGGCATGTCTTTGGTTCCGCTCTTAATCTACTGTACTTTATGAAATGGTTTTTGGCAGCCTTGACGATTAATTAACCGTGACATTTAAAATTGCAGTTAATCGTAACACCGTGACATCGTTACAACCCCAGTCATACCGTCATACCGATTGGTACGTCCCTAGCGGTTCAATACAAGCATTAATTGCGGTACGGCTCATTTGTCATTTTCAAATGACATTTCCGGACAACTCATGTTTATATTAGAGCTTTCCAATATCACTGACTTAGGGAATTCTACTGTCATTAGTTGGAGCCAGTCGCAGAGGCCGGCTGGAGCCAGATGCAGGCTTTGCGCTGAACCTAGCACACACCCAGCTGTGTACTCAGCCTGTTTGACGTAAACAGAAGTCGGATCCAGTTCCGAGCAAGGCTCTCCATCAGCTCCCAGTTGAGCCCTGGTAGGGTGACCAGATGTCCCGCTTTGTGTGGGACAGTCCTGCATTTTTATTATTTTTCACATGTTCTGCAAATTGAAATGCTGGCCTGTATTGTTATTGACATTCAAGCTACAGTTTTAAAATGCGTGTTTTATATTCTGGCATTTATTAGTTGCCTGTGTTGACAGAGCAGGGAGAATGAGCACTGTCATCAGGGTGCAGGGGGCAGGGTGGACTGTGCGATTGTGTCAATCGAACTGTGACAGGGAATACCGCAGATTAAAGATGCAATTGCCAATAACAAACTACTAGTATACAAAACGGCAAAACAGGGAGGAAACAGCGAGCCGTATTACAGCCAACAAAAGGAAATGCAGCTATAATAAATACTGAGAGACTATCTATCTGTGGCTGAAATCCGTGGCTTTGGTGCACCATAGTAACATAGTGCACAATTAATCAAAGCTATTTAGCCTATTATTTTGTTTGTTATAAGTTTGTGTTCCCTCCAGACCAGTTTTGATTTGTATTTCTTGTTTTATTCGTTTCATTGTTTTAGGTAGTGCCTACTTTTGTACCCAGTGGTGCCTTTACTACCTCACTGTGGCATTTTCAGTAAATGTAGATACATTTCAAATGTATTTATTATGTGTAGTTAATGTGATTCTGAGCTGAGAGAGATGGGTTTTCATTGCAGCTAATGTTTCGTTCAGATAATCAGTAACTTACTACATATAGTTTACTTCAGTTCTGCTTGAATATGTGGTTCAGTATATTGTTTCTGCTAGAGCAAACACTTGAATGTTGTGGTGTTTGGACTGGAGTTGTGCAGGGGCTGTGTTGTTTCTATCTGTTGTTGGAGAAAATACAGGCAAGCCACACCTATTTAAAGCACTTAAAAGTACTGTTATACTGAAAGATCAATAGTAGCATTGACTTAATATTGTGTTTGACTGTACATTGTCAAGTATGTTTATAAAAGGAACTCTTATGAGCAAACTTGGGAAAGATGCATTTAAATAAAATGTATAAAGTTGTCATTTTCATAGTTGTTAATGTGCTACTGAACAACTAGATGACAAAGCAACGGTGCATAGCTGTGCTCTGTGTCCATCTCCAGCTGGGCTCTGTGTCCAAACCATACCATGAACCGTGACTCAAGAACCGCAATACGTCCCGAACCTTGGATAACTTGTACCGTTGCATCCCTAGTGTACAGCTTTTGTGCTGCTATATTCAGGGTGTGAGCAAAACACCCCATCTTCAAAACATTCAATTTCTTGACAGCTACATCCATGTTGGCTGCGTTGTCAACTGTAACAGGTACCACATTGGACTTCACCTCAAAGTCATCAAGGATGCTGCTGTCAATTTCTTCTGCTATAGCAGACCCTGTCTGGGAGACATACGCCGCTCTTGTATGGAGGACTTTCTCCTTCAGCTCAGCCTCCACTACATAGTGTACAGTGACTGTGATGTAGTGGTCTTGAGCCACACTACTCCATAGATCAGCAGTCACTGCAACATGATCTACGACTTTCAGCTCCTTCTTCACTTTACTCTTTTGTTCATTTCTGTTAGGGAGGTTGTATTTGAGATTGAGAGTCCTTGTCATCTCCCGGTTATGAGAAAATAGTAAGAGTAATAATGATGATATAATATTAATAATAACACAACTGCTTTGTCATTAGCTGACCCTATCACGCACAATCACTAAATTTCTACAATATATAATTGATTTTTGATGCCACTTCCTCTCCCCCGATGCTGGCTGTAGATGGGGAGCCGCCGGCTGCTGCAGTGCAGTGACGGTGCCTGGTGTGGGAGTCATAGCCTTCGCTCCTTTGGGGCTTTCGATTATCTTACATTCCTCAGCCTTCAGGTACTGTGTTTGATTGTTTCCTCAGGTTTGAGGTGTTGCTGTGGCTGGCTTTACATTTAATGTCACAGATATTGCAGCGAGCACAGTGTATCAACTTCAGTAAAGTGGAGCCACACCCTCGAATGCTTTCTATCCGTCATGCCTGCTGTTATCATCAAACAGCCACTGATGTAATCACGCTCTCCAGTGCTGTCGTTACGTCAGGCAGAAACTCGTCTACTCTCTCTTCGACACACGCAATGCGAGGATGCATTCAACTACTGAAATGTGGTACCGTTGAACTTTACGTGAATCAATACTCGGCAGTACTGATGAAATCCGGTTGGTACCAATAAAAGTAATGAATTTGGTACCCATCCCGAACTGTGATGGTATGTGTTATGTTAAAATTTAACACAAGTTAACAGTTGAAAATGTATTGGTGATATGTCTCAATTGAACATCCAATATTAGAGTAATACTGCAGGGGTCCGGCTCATAGTCTGTAGCATTCTGACAATTTGGCCCAGGGGAAAATTTAGTTGAGTAGCCATGGTCTACAGGGTTTCTAGAAACCACTGGATACTGCATCATCAACTAACATCTTGTATATAAGATTAAAGTTGACACTTCCAATAGCTTTGGTTTATAGTTCACTGGCCAATAAACCATGAGCTATTGTGTAGGCGCTGTCATTGTCGATATCTTCGTTAGCAATTTTTTCAAACATCCTCTCTGACAAAACTACTGGTCTGATTCATTTCAAATTGTATATGTAGTTTTCTTGGGACAATGTCTACAAAGTTTGTTCACAGTTTTGATAAATTTAGATTTTTGCATTTTTGATAAATTTTTTAAATATGAAAAATTTGTCTTATAATGGGTCATCCCACTTCTATTGGGAGATTGATCTCCTGCATCAAGACCACAGGACTTTAACATAGTTGCATAACCTGACAACCCCAAATTCAATTTACGTTTGCAGTGCAGCCCGGCCTGTATGTTTTTGTTACAGCTGTGTTTTGTATGAAGCCAGCTGTGTTGGTAGTCTCACAGGTATGAGCCATATGTTCAAGGGTTCCATGGAGTAAAACACTTCAGTACCAGTCAGCAGACTTATTTTTAGAGGCTGTTCAACCTGCTGTACTGGAAGCATTGAGACAAGCTGCCAGTCCTGCTCGCCTGTCTGTTTGTAGGACATTTAACACAGATCTGCTCCAGGGCTACATACTGCGACCACTTTGGTCACATTTGTGACAATTTTTCGAGACAGTGCACACCAGTGCGACTTGCAAAAACATGAATTTTTTTTTTTTTTTTTTTTTTTTTTAATTTATTAGCTTAAATCCTATGACACACCTTAAAACCAGGAGGGAGCGGGAATTGGTGTGTGTGTGTGTGTGTCTGTGCGAGTGTATGTAACGTGCGAGAGAGAAAGGGGGTGCGGGGGTGAGCGTGCCAGGTGCCAGGCAGGTAGTGGTTTAGCCCTGCAACGATGTCAGCAGAGTCCAGTCACGCCAGTAATAGGCAAAAACATTGTATTTTCACAAACAATGAGACACTGACTTCTGTTTGACAAATATGTGAGACAAGTGTGTGTGTGTCTGATCTGTGGTGCGAGCCTGGCATCGGTAAAAGATGCAGCGTGGAGCGATATTTCACTAAAATTCACAGCAACTTTTCCTGTGATTTTTCCGGTGGGAATCAGCCTCCGTAAAGAGAAGGTAAAAGAGCTGAAAACTACGTTCCAAAAACAACAGTCTATGTTCACCTAATCCACCAAGAAGCCAGTGCTTAAACTGAGGCATCATCAAAGTGGTTCACATCCTGGACAAGCACAAACAGCGCTTCACTGATGGAGGTAGAATTAAAGAGGCTATGATCGCGGTGGTAGAATCATTATTCTGACCGGGACCATAAACAGAAGATGGAGATCTGTCCACTACTGCTGATGTCCAGCTTTGTGTGTGCGCTATTTGCACATGCGCTCAGACAGCTGGAGTTGGACCTGAACAGGTGCCTCTGGGTTTCACTTCAGTGTGATGAGTTTGTAGAAGTGATAGGGTGATGCTGGATTTATGTGCGCAAAGTTGTTCTGTATTTTGATTAGTTTCTGCGAGAAGGTTCTGTAGGAACAGAGTCACAGATTATATGAGAATATATTACCTCCGGGGTGTCATCCGGGGTCACAGGGGTGACTCTTTTGGTACTACTACTTTTTTTGCTTTTTGAAAATTAACTGTGCAAATCATGGTTGAACGGCTCATGGTTTTCAGAATGAGCTGGAGGTATTCTATACCAATAGTGCAGGGAAATCGGTACATGTTTCAGTTGGGGATCAGAATCGAGAACCAGTTCTTTTTGAGAACCAGCTCACAGTAGCTCAGTTCCTTGAAATCATTTGCCTGCCTGCTTAACGATTCTGCTTATCGATTCTGCCTTCGTTGCACATGTGTGATGGCGTCACATGCACACTGCATTGTTTTGGTTTAGAATGTATCCAATATGGCGTTGAGGCAGAAATGCTCCAAAGTATGGCTATATTTCACACGAAAAGATGACACCAGGGCCACTTGTAACGCTTACAAAGCTTCCATTTCTTCAAAGAGGGGGAAAATACCTCCAGTATGCTAAAACATCTGTCCACACAGCATGCAATTCATTTGTAAGAATGTCACAGGTTTGAAACTCTACTTAGCGACACTTGTGAATCTAGCAGCAGCGCAAACACCAGGGCATCATCTGTTATTAGTGCCAAAGGTAATGTTGAACTCTTACAAGCCCTGTCTGTTGTGTTAAGGTTAGTGCCATTTAACTGTGCAATCTGCTATGAATCATCTTGATCTCCTTTCATCAGTTTAGATGACAATGACTGCCAGAGTCAGACTGGCTCAGAGGCCAGCTCACACACAGGCCCAGAGGCTGCAGCAGGCACTGGCAGGTCTTGCACACCTCTATCCACTCCTTTCACTGAGGCAGGGAAGAGTAAAATGACAAAGACAAGGATAAAAAAAAAAAAGAGCAGACACTAGGTTTGTGGTGAATGGTTTGCACCCTTTCGCCACAGTAGATGCCCCTGAATATCGGTAGGTTAATTCATTGCAGTTTATCTGGCATATATCTGTTTAAATGAAAATCAGAAGTGTCAGAGTTGCAGGTAAATTTTTTGCACAAAAAGTGTTAATTTGCCAAAGTTGATAATTGCAGATATATTTTATGTTAATATGTGAATTTCTACAGAAGAATTCTTTCTTTTTTTGTGTCAGTTTTAGTTGTGGTTCAAGGTGAATGCAAAAGAACTAGGAAGCACTGTAGAGCCCGACCGATATGGGATTTTTGGGGCTGATACCGATATTAGGGGCTAAAAAAACCCCTGATATCCGATATATCGGCCGATGTCCGGCATAATGGCTAATAACTGATATACCGGACGATATATATAAAATAAGAACATTGATATAGGATATACAGGATATATACTGTACATGAACACAAATTCTGATAATACCCAAAATATGATTCAAGACTAAGAAGCTGAACTAAATTAAGATAATTAGCATAGAATTTGATATTGTAGTTGACCATTTTAAAATAAAAACAAGTGGCTGCATTCAGCTGAAAGTGATCATACATAGGCTAATGTGAGGCGTTTTTAAACTAATACATTATGTGGTTTTAAAAGTCTCATTCACAAAAACATGTTATCAGTTATTCATATTTACTAGATATTGAAAAGTTCCATCTGTAGCCACTGGGTAAGCAAAGCTGGTGAGCAAATGGCTCAAAAGTAAATGCTGGCTGCACCACCCGGCTCCTGTGTGTTTTCAGTGTTTCTGGGGGGGTAGGGGATGCCCCCCTAAACAAACATCCTGCCCCCTCAAATAAAAGTTTCGAAGTTTCAGGAGGTAGGGAAAAGGTAAATGAGCTTAACAACAGCGGGAGACGTAAAGGAATTTGTAACGCATGTTAAGTTTCACTTTCACTTTGCGCATACCCATTGTGAGGTACGCGCGGCACAGAATGCGCAGCCCCGTTTGAGTGTGAGGGGGAGGGGCCAGGCACTCGGTTAGAGTGCAGGGCAGAGCACAGCAACACAATCTCCGCGCATCAAAAAAGTTAATACATCGGCTACATATTGACCGATGTTGATTAATCGGTAATACGCTATAATCGGCTGATGATATCGGCGGGCCAATTAATCGGTTGGGCTCTACTGTAGATATTCCTAAATGTTACAAAATGAAACTTGGTAGCCTTTCAAAGTGTATTATATTAGGATACTTAGTAGGATACAGTGAAAAAATCTGGTCCTGTTAAGATTAAAACTGAGCTGATATCCTGGCAGAAACTGATGAGAGGTACAAGCTCTTCCTGGACTGTTCTCAGTCGCAGCCCTAGGCTATGGATCTCTGGACCCTACTCTGAGAAGTAGCTCAGTTTGCACATACTGTAGAGGTGCAACGATACACATTATACAGATTGGTACGCCCAAGCATACGAGCCTATGATTGCAGTACGGCTCATTTGTCATTTTCAAATGACATTTCTGGACAACTCGCGGTTATATTACAGTTTTGCAAGATGACTGACTTACAGAATTCTACTGTCATGGGTTGGAGCCAGACGCAGAGCCTGGCTGGAATCGGATGCAGGCTGTGCACTGAGCCCGGCTCACAGCCAGTCAGTGCCCCAGCTGTGTGCTGCACCCAACCCGCTTAACTTAACGTTTCACACAGCCAGGCTCTGCACAGCGCACAGCCGGGCTCCGCTCACCGCACAGCTGGGCTCCAGTCGGTCTCTAGCCGGGTACCACAATATGTACCGAACCATGGATAACCTGGACCGTTGCATCCCTAGCATACTGTATATGTTATATTTTCTGTGCAGATATGAAAATATAAAAGACAGTTAATGCAAACAAACCTGTTTGTTCTCTTTTATTCCCTCACCCAATGAGAATCAATAAGAGAATCAATAAGAAGTCGGATTGATAAGCAAAATTGATAATCGAATCAGAATTATTATCAATACCCATCCCTAGTTTCCGTGTTATTCCATTGTTGACAAGCTGGGACTGAAAATGTGCAACCATTCAGATAGTATTGTAAGCTGAACCTTTTTCAAGACCTCAGAATGCTAACTATGGAGACCCTGTATCAGAGCCAAAGCGGCACATTTAGAAACTCATTTATTTAACAGGATATCAAAAAAAATATTGATCAATGTCAAAATATGAATATCGGATTTGATGTTAAGTCATGGTTGGATGCATCCATTGCTTTGGAATGAGCGTTTGTCAATCAATCCACCAGGGGGCACCACCCTTAATTAATATACTGGTCAAATACCGCGAAGAAGAGTAAAGTATTTTTGAGAAGAAGAAGAATGTCAGTAATAACAAACATGGTGACGACAGAGGAGGCATTACTAATGTGGAATTTAATGATGATATTAAGAAGGGTAATTGTCATAAATATGTCAATAGTTTTTCACTAACTCACACAGTTGCTCTTTGAAAGTTACGTCATTTCTGGAAATTGTCCTCAAATCTCAACACTGCCTCCATGGTTCCTGGTGGTACTGCTCCATATTCTCCGTTGAGGTTTGCCTCCACAAGCTCCCAAGAAATGGATAGAATTTTGCATGTAATAAATGCAGAGGACAGATAGAACACTCTGTCTGTATACATATGTGTCTTTTTTAACGTAGAGCATGAATGGGCCTTTAGTGTAGATTTTGGATTTTGGATGTCATCAATCCCTCAGTGACCCCTGCTGTTTTCACAAATGCAAAACTATAGCGTTGTATGAGCAGGCTTTATGTTTTTTAAACAGAATGCATTATATTTGAAAGTACTAACATGATTATTGTTTTCTCTTTGTCCTCCTTTCTTGTCCTCATCTTCCTTGTCCTATTCGTCGTACTGTTTGACCTCCATCTGACTGCTCCTGCTCTCTGTCTGCTCTTCCTTGTTTCCTTTACTCTCTGCATCCTGTATTTTCTCCTTCCCCCTTGTATGTGCTTCCCCTCTTTCTTCCACCATGCCTCCCCTTTTTCTCTCTTCCTTTATGCATTTCCTTCCTCGTCCTATCTCATCTTGTGTAGAGGTTGTGGTCGAGTATGAGTATGAGGCACTCCACGATGATGAGCTAACGCTGCGGCTCGGTGATGTGATCAAGAATGTGCGCTACATCGAGGAGGACGGCTGGATGGAGGGGGATCTCAACGGGAAGAGAGGCCTCTTCCCAGACAACTTTGTCAAGGTGAGCTTCATGGTGAACGCCCTGGATGGGAATGTATTGTAAACACACTTTATGATGTGCTGTCCCTGCACTTCGTTGAGCTTTAGTCGCTGTTGTCTGTTGTTGTTGTCTATTAGAGATAATCTTGTTGAAGCTGTGAGTGTTGGCGAACACATACACAAGCTACAGCAGATGTGGGTCATTCACAGGTTACTGTCATCTAAATCAGTGATCCTCAACCATAGGGCGCGGGCGCCACCTACTGGGCCGCGAAAAACTTTCAGTTCCGTACCTGTAGGTCGCGAGGGCTGCGGGACCTCAATGCAGCTTCCCACCACTTGGTGGCAGTGAGGCGTCATTCAGTTTTTGAACACGCTCCAATAAGCAGCAGCAGAAGAAGACAGGTGCGAACTTTTGGCTGAAGTGATGGAAAAGTTTTTAAAACAAAAAAGTATTACCGTATTTTCCGGTCTATAAGTCACATTTTTTTCATAGTTTGGCTGATCCTGCGACTTATACTCAGGTGTGACTTGTATATATTAGACGGCGCTTCATCTTCCTCTGGAGTAGGCGGAGTTGTTCAGAAGTGACACAGAGGATGAAGAATTCAATGGATTCAGTGATGTGGAATGAGATCGAGAGTTTGGTAAACTTGCTTACCGGTAACCGCAAGCTTGTTATGTTAATTCTGTCTATTCAGCCTCTCAGGTATGTTCTTTATGCTATTGTGTAGCTGAATAACCGTTAATGTGTTACGTTCCCACACCGGAACCTATTCAGCTTGTTGTTTATGCTACGTGTAGTAAATTACCGTTAATGTGTTCTGTTAACATACCGGACACCTATTCAGCTTGTTGTTTATGCTACGTGTAGCTGAATAACCATTAATGTGTTCCGTTAACATACCGGACACCTATTCAGCTTGTTGTTTATGCTAACCGTGAATGTGTTCCATTAACATACCGGACACCTATTCAGCTTGTTGTTTATGCTACATGTACCTGAATAACCGTTAATGTGTTCCATTCACATACCGGACACCTATTCAGCCTGTTGTTCTTTATTCTGTTGTTATTATTATAACTTGCCTTTCCAGATGAAATGTCTGTTCTTGGTCTTTGATTTTGTAAAGTAAATTTCCCACAAAAATGCGACTTATAGTCCAGTGCGACTTATATATGTTTTTTTCTTCTTCATGATGCATTTTTTGACTGATACGACTTATACTCCGGAGTGACTTATAGTCTGGAAAATACGGTAATATTTTCAATTGCACTTTATTTAAATTTTATTTACAGTTTATTTATTTAATTTGACACTTATTATTTTTGATGTATTTATTTTATCACCAAATAATTTTATTTTTCAGAATTTTTCTTCAGTTTTTTGAGTATCTAAAAAAATATTTTGGGATTTCTGATTTTTTTTTTGTAAATAATATTGACTTGAGCCTTTATATTTGTTCTTATACTTCATTTGTTATAATTGCTTGCCTGTTCAGTGTTGTATGTGCAGGTTTACATACACAATAAAAAGAAATGTCTTTGAGATGATCACAGTGTATCATAGCATTTATTTTACATGGTTTTAGCTTGTTAAACTGTAAGTGGACTTGATTTAGTTATTGAATATATATCAAACCAAGACTCGGATCAATTGAAATGAAAGTGTATTTAAATGGGCCCTGGGCCACTTTGTAATTGGAAAATTGGGCCCCGAGGTCAAAAAGGTTGAGAACCCCTGATCTAAATCATGTGGTTAAAATAGACAGATTATTTTGTAATTGATGGTGAAAAGTTTTGATTGATTTGATGCTGCGAAAGATCTCCAGAAGTCATATGAGGTTTGTCAATGACTAGCGTGGCATGCTCATTTAGCCCTTAAAGACCTAGACTTATTTTTTTCCACATTGAGACTATATTTAAATTAGGGCTGGGGAAAAAACACAGATTTAATCGAAAAGTCAAATTTGTAGATCATGTCAAGTTTTATTTTCAGAAAATCAATTTTCTTATGCAAAAAATATAGGTATTTTGCATTCGTCAACACGTCCCTCTGGGTTCCTGTAGTTCAATGAGCTCGAATCCTCACTCCCCTGCCCCCGCAAGAATCACAGAGACACAACAAACAACATAGCAGAGACACCTAGTGGTAGAGAGCAGCTCCTTCCCAAGAACAGTTCTACGACTTCAGTCGTTTGGAATTGGTTTGGATTCACAGCGTCGGATACGGAACAGGCAAACCCTCGCTGTAAAATATGCCTCAAGGCTATTGCTACTGGCAGTTAGGGTTAGGGTCTCTCCGTTTCCACGCATCCCCCGCTGTCTCCCTCATCTCCATGTCGGACCTGTATCGCTCTGTTTCCTGTGTTCGTCTCCCTCACGTCCTATTTCTCCGTCGCTGTCTCTAAAGTTTTTCTTGAAGTTTCATCATACATTGAATTGTCGGAGTCTGTGTCCATAATCATCTTTAAGGCTTGTGAAACTGCACGTTTCCAGCGGAGCCGGCATTCTCCCATTTAAATTGAATGGTTCTGTTCTGTATACGTTGCTATGGGATACCGGTGATTCGAGTTCGAAAACTTTACAACCGGACCTTCGTTTTTCCAGAAAAGCTCCTTTGTTTGTTTTTGGACTGAGGAAAGTAATCCACATGATCCACAACAGCGCCAACTACAGTATAACCGTGAAAACACGGATTGATGGAATATCTCGTCAATGGCAGGGAAAGAGTTGAAATATCAGTGTCCTCTATGGGCTCCATGAATTGTTCAATTTACACCCCCTTATTGGCAGCCCAGCACCAACATGATCAAAACTGTGAAGGACAGGAAGTGGACCATCCTTCAGTGCTTTGGACATTGACTCCACAATGCTATAGGCAAGTTAGTATAAACATAAATGAGAAGCACAATTATAATATTGTGTGTAATTGTAGCAAATACATTTTAGTACTACTCACTTTCACTGTGGGCCCGTACCGTACCGTACCGTCTTCTCCCGCTTATCCGGGTCCGGGTCGCGGGGGCAGCAGCCTCAGCAGAGGGGCCCAAACAGCC
>JAPQRQ010010903.1:0-15279 GCA_037367365.1 Apogon talboti
CAGCTTCTTTAAAAGACCGTGGTACATAGCCTGTTGATAATGATAGGTTGATCATACTAAGGAGGTGGCTGCTAAGTAAAGGTAAAGCTTCTTGGTTTGATGTCAGCTTGGTTTTCCTATAACACGTTCTGATATCAGCTCAGTTCATCAGTTGGCAGTTATTGGCTTTAGAGGTCAGATAATTACCACTACAGAGGGGCCGTTTCACACCAGAGCCAGAACCAAAGGCTATGTTTTTGTTCCATCAGATTTAGTGAATGCACAAAAGGACTTTGCGTGTCATACCTGTTTCCTGTTGTGCTGTCTTCGGGGCTTTCTGACAGAGAGGCTCTCATTCTGCTGTTGTAAAAGCATGACCTTTTCTTGACCTTAACCAGCATTTTCCATTATCTTAACTTGTATATTGTTGCCTAAACCTAATCAAGTGTTTTCTCACCTGAACCTATCCAAATGTAACCTAAAACAGCATCAAAACAAGACAATCAGAGTTTGCAGACCTTTGACCTTGTAGATCGTGACCATCAGACTGAATAATTCCACTATGTTGCGATGCATCAAAAGAAATGTATACACTACTGTGCAAATATCTTGATATAGCTTTGTTATTTTTGCATGGTTGAAATGGTCATACCCATGTATGTGTTCTTCAGATATAAGAAAATACAGGAAATATGTGTGCAACCTTAAAACACACACAAAAAAAATAACTGCATTCTAAAGGTAAAAGTCACAATTTGGTGTAACGCCTGTCCTATTGCCAAAAAGCAGCACGAACTGTTGGAAACATCTGACATGTTGAATGTATATAGGAGAAGTTTTTCCCTGAAATTTATGTTTTTACTGCTGTACATACTTCCCATATATCCAGTTTGTATCTTAATACAGAGATTGAGAAATGCATGCATGGCCATTAGAACTATACTACTCCAACAAACCTTATATTGGCCTAGGAGTTTTGCACAGTAATGTATGTAGGGAACCACAATCAAATATATCAGAGGGACAAAATATGCTCTCAGCTCTGGGTTGTCTTCCGGATCAGCCAGAGATTGATAATGTCATGTAGATGCATGCTGTCATGCAGCATCTTTGACAAAGACAATGATAAACCAAGACCTACTTTGTGAAATATTTTCAATTTGAAATGTGCCTTAGATTTTGAGTTACAGGTGCAGACAAACATACAGACATACGTAGGTACACGATTGCAATGCCCTTATCGGATTAAGGGTCATCATTTCTCATAGGATGCAAACCGCTGTCTCCTGGATGATCCTTCTATGAACAACCTGTTGACTCACAATGACATCCACCTGTTAATTTTTTCACTCTTTTCTCTGCCTCACTTGACATGTCATATTTATTATTGTCAAGTCTATGTTTTCTATCACCTTAACCCTTTCATTGAATGAATTACAAAAACCTTAGTCGAGATGTTTTCCCGGAGTGTTTTTATTCCTCTTTAGGTATGAAAAAAACAATGCAATTGAATTTTTTTTATGAAGCAATTTTTCATGGAGTTACAAAAATGTACGACTGACCAGTAGGTATCAGTGTATGGGATGATGCACATGCGTCCACTGTGTTGGCTGATATGCAACTAAAACAACAAAACCTGTGAATATGCAAGATAACAGCTTCTGAAGAGCTGTCCACTGTTGTGACCACTATGCATGAAAGGACCACTCCTTGGTTAAGTTAAAATCTCTGTAGGTTTGCTACTATGGTTATACGTTGTTGCTTTGCTCAGTGATGACTGTTTTGCTTTTACAATATTATCTTCATCCACCAAACTGCTGCTAGCCATGCTTCTGCTCAAACTGTATTCTTTATATGTACATCACATGAAGCCATTCATCAGGGCTGCACATTAGGCCATACAGGTCAAATGGATTGTGGGAAAACTACATATCTGTATCATTAAAAGTTCTTTGAAGCTTCTCATGTGAAATCTAGACACAGCAGTAAGCATAATAAAATAAAAAGATCACGTCTACTCCCCATTTTTACACTGTAAAATCAATCATCGTATACAGTTGTCTTTACCTTGTAAGGCAGTAGTTTTAGGACTTAACTTTGTTTCTTTTGTAAGTGCTCAGGCATACAGTTTAATGAAGCTACATGCCACCAAAAGTGTCACTGGTTACAAACTTTGATGTGAATGTCATGACAAAACATTCAGTGGCTTTTTGCAGCCTGTGGTGCACTCTGGGATGTGTATCTGAAACTTGAAAAATGATGTCAAGTTATTATATCTTAAATGTGTCTGTGTTGTGTCTGTTGCAGTCTGTAAGAGCTGTATCGTGCAGCACTTTGAGGAGAGTAATGACTGTCCTAAATGTGGCATTCAGGTGCATGAGACAAACCCTCTGGAGATGCTCAGGTGAGATGTGATCTTCCAAACACTGGTTATCACTTATCTTTCCAACCACTCCTTTGTTCACCCCCTCCTAATTTCATCCATTCATTTCTCCTCACTTGTGATCCTGCTCTTCACTCTTTCTTCCTTTTCTCTATTCCTTCTTCTCTCTTTCTCTTGACCTTTTTCTCTTTTGCACAAACTACTTCAGTTTGTCCTCTTCCTTCTCCTCCTCCTCTTCTTTAACAGTGCTGTTATTCTTCCCATATTGTCAGGTTGGACAACACGCTGGAGGAAATCATTTTCAAGCTGGTGCCTGGACTTAGAGAAAGTAAGTTTTCTAGATGTTTTCATCAGTCTGTCTCCTCAGTTTGATGTCCCGGTAATGGGAGGTAAAAGCATGTAAGCAGCACATACACCTGATCTGCATGCATCTTCCAGTTCTAACTCTACTCCTGACATCTATCCCTAATTTGGGAAAATAAGACATATGTAGAATCCCGGTCAGTATCAGCATATGTTAACTATTTGTAGTTTCAATATAAACAATAAATACTTTCATTAATGAAACCTTGAATCCGGTTTCTGCATAGCTCTGTAAAATGTTAATATGTCAGTGTCTCATTACTCATAAAGAGGTGGAAGATCAGCAGCTCAAAAAGGAAGATGGTAACATACTATACAACGTTCTCTTTGCAGAAATTCAGATGAGAAGCCATATCAACACATCTAACTAGAGCTGTGATGGTACTATAATGTTATACCTCTATTACTGACAGTATGCTCTGCCAGGTGCAGTGAACAGCAGATGTTTGTGGAGCTTATACCGCTTTGCCATTAATTTTAAAATCAGCCTCATATGAGTTCTACTTTGTGTACTTCTCTGATATTGTCAATAGAATACTCTGGTTTGTTTTGGACTACTGGGATCTAATGATTTCAGTATTCTTGATTTACACCAGTGGGTAAAGTCCACGGGGTTGTTCTGTCATATCCATGCTGAACTCATGTCATCTCATCGTACATTGTATACAATTAGTAGAGGAATTGTGTCATCACCCATTGTTCACAGATCTGATGTTTTAAGGCCAGTAGTCTGCGATCTGGCCATCTGCATGTTGGCTTTTTAGATGTAGCCAATTTCCTCAAGCATTTGTGTAACAAAGTCAGTTCACATTAACTTTATTTTAGAGTTGAAGTCCTTGCTCCTTGCACCTAACCTACTGTAATTTGTCACAATTGCCAGACAACTTTTTACCAATCAACAGCCAGAAGTCTAATATTTATTAACTTTTATTTAACCAGGAAAAAAGACTCATTGAGATTAAAAATCTATTGCGGAGTGTCCTGGCCAAGACACCAGTAGCAGAAGTTACAGACAACAGCATTTTCATCCATACATACATTTGGGGCGGGACTAACAACAAGCACGTCAAGTTTGGTGTTGATCAGACAAAAAATTACTGAGTTATAAGTTTTGTTTTTCATGGCGAGACATCAAAATTCCCCGCCCTGACTGCGTCAATGGTCACAACCCCACCCTTTGAACATCTGGTAATCTACAACCTCTGAAGACTTAACTGACCAAGTTCGAAGTCCATTGAGTTAAATCCCTAGGAGGAGTTCGATCAAATAGAAGGTCAGCGAATCGCCAAAGATTCAAAATGGCGGACTTCCTGTTGGTCTGACATCATTGGCCCTGGAGACTTTTTGGTAGATCTCATTGAGATACATATGTATACCAAATTTCATTCCGATTGGAATATGTTGCTGGAGGGGATGGAGGACGTTGTGGTAGGGGGTGCTATAGAGCCTTTTTTAAGATTTTTTTCGAAACCAATAAAATATCGAATTTTTTGCCGCCACTCATGATTTTGCCAAACAAAAATTGACTTTTCGTGCGTGTTCAGGCCCTTAAAAATGGGACAGAAGACCAAAAAAATTTTAAATAAATAATAACTAGTAACTGTGAGCAGTTATGACGGGCCTCGCGCACCCACGCAACTCGGGGTGGGTCATGGTCGGCGGTTTCACAAACACTGGAATTCACAGCTCTGGAGGTCTGATAGGACTGAGAGTGTTTGAATATTGGTTTAGATGTGAATTCTATTGTCCACCACTAGGTGGCACTATCAGTCAGATTCAACATTGTTATGTCGTTTTCTTCAGGACAGTACTATTATCAACCACGTCAAGTTTGGTGACGATCAGACAAAAAATGAGGTCATTTCCTGTTACCAATAGGTGGTGTTATATTTTGTTTATGGTGTTACAATAGGGCCTTCGCAGGCCATTGCATGGCCAGCGCTCGGGCCCTAATAATAAACACACAAAATACAATAGGGCCTTTGCAGGCCATTGCATGGACAGCGCTGAGGCCCTAATAAACACACAAAATATAATAGGGCCTTTGCAGGCCATTGCATGGCCAGCGCTTGGGCCCTAATAATAATAAACACCTGAAATACAATACGGCCTTCGCAGGCCATTGCATGGCCAGCGCTTGGGCCCTAATAATAAACACACTAAATACAATAGGTCCTTCGCAGGCCTTTGCATGGCCAGTACTCGGGCCCTAATAATAAACATATGAAATACAATAGGGCCTTCGCAGGTCATTGCATGGCCAGTGCTCAGGCCCTACATAACAGTTTAGTTTTTCATGGCGAAACATCAAAATTTGTTGCCCCGCCCTGACTGCATCGATGGCCACAACCCCACCCTTTGAACATCTGGTAATCTAAAACCCCTGATTACCAATCGATCAAATACAGTGTATTTGATCGAACTGACTGAGTTCGATCAAATACACTGTGAGGAAATGGCCAAAAATGGCTGCAAAATTCAAAATGGCAGACTTATTGTTGGTCTGGCGTCATTGGCCCCACTGACTTTTTTGTAGATCTCCTTGAGATGCATATGCATTTCATTCTGTTCGGAGCATGTTGCCAGCAGTAAAGGTCTTTAGGGGGCGCTACAGACCCATTTTTGAAGGTATGTTTAAGAAACCTAGAAAATATAATGTTCAGGCCCTCAAAACTGTGAAAGAATGTCCAAAAAAAGAAGAATAAACACACGAAATACAATAGGGCCTTCGCAGGCCATTGCATGGCCCTAATAATAAGTAGAACTGCAAGCAGGTATGAACGGGGGCCAAGCCTCACTGCGGCACTCGGCCCCCCGGACCCAAGGAGCCCACAGAAGTTGGCTCCGAAGGACGACGGTCTCGGGGCGAGCTTGGGGAGGCTTGGCCCCCCATTCATAACGGTTTACAGTCGTAGTTAGTATTCCAACGCCTCAGCCGCGGTATCCACTGTAATGGGAAAACTGCAGCAGAAGTGCGAACGGCTTAATGTGTGGCGACTTGGATTTAATGTAATAAACTATGTCTATGTTGACCAATCATTATTAAACTTTACGGCTGGTCTCAGGAGTGACCCCACATCATGCATACCAAATTTTGTGCGAATCTGATCAACTTTCATGTGACTTGATGTTTCTCTGTTTATAGCCCCCCCTATTGGCCGATTTGCGCAAAATTTGGCACAGAGCCTCTGGCTGACCTCTGAAGCAAGTGAATTGTATTTGATGTTGATAGCATTTACTTTCACCAAAATATGCAACAATAAGTATTTTTTTAGCTAGCACAAAAATGTATTTGTTTATAACTAGTGCAGTTTTTGAAGTAGCAAAATTCTTTTTGATAACTTTGGCTCAGGCAAGCCGGGAGATTGTATGTGCAAAATTTCACGTCGATGGAGCTTAAGCCCTAGGCGGAGTTCGAAAAAGTATGTTTTCAATGTGTAGTGACTTTCAACGAGAAATACACAGCGGAAGTGGGTGGGGCCTATGTCAGAAAACCTAGCTCTATCCAGAGAATATAGAGATATAAAGTTTATGAATGTGTCATTTAAAATGTGGAAGTTTGAGGCAAAAACGCATATGCATCTGTTATAGCACCACCTAGTGGAATACATCCACAATTTTTGGTATGGAAGATCTGTGTCCTATTCTACAGGATCCGTATAAATTTCACTGCCCTCAGCATAAGTGTTTACCTGCAGTACATGTTAGTTGTGTATCGTGTATTGACCCACGCCCTCATTGGCCAGCCACACCCATCTTCGACATATGGTCTCAGGAATGGCCCTTCATCATACCCACCAAATTTCATAGAAATCAGTCCAGCCATTTACAAGATATAAATTTCCCATACTTGCAGTGCCCTTTAGTGGCCAACATTCACCAAATTCGGCTCATACCCTCACAGTCCCATTCCAACCAAGGAAAGATTTGATGTTGATAGCATTCACTTTGACCGAGATATGCAATAGTTTGCATTCTTTTAGGTAGCCATAGAAATTTGTTTGTCAATAATTTGCGCATTTTTTGACCGAACAAAATTCTTTTCATAACTTTAGATCAGGTACAGGGGTAGAGTCTACGTGCCAAGATTCATGCAGATCGGACAAAATCCCAAGAGGAGTTCGAAAAAGTACATTTTCTGGTTTTCGCGATTTTGTGAAAAAAAAATAGGCGGAAATGGGCGTGGCCTAACCCACGTGATTCAGCCCTATGCAGGCAATCTGACAGTATGTGGTTTTTGAAAGTGCGACATACGGTGTGGGAGTTATTGAACAAAACGCATTGGTCTTGATTATCGCGCCCCCTGCAGGTGGAGATATGTGATTTTTTTTGTGCCTGAGGGACGCGCAAGGGTCTGGACCACCCCTCCAAATTGCACTGCCCTGCCTTGCACAGTTTAGCCTGCAGTACCACTTTATCAACGGAAGAATAAAAATAAAAACTTTAACGAAAACAATAGGGTTCCAGCACTGCTGGTGCTGGGAGACGCGTATGCTTTGCATTCACGTCCCCCAGCCCCCGCGGGCTTGGCCCCCTAATAAACACACAAAATACAATAGAGCCTTCGCAGGCCATTGCATGGCCAGCGCTCAGGCCCTAATAATGGATTAGATGTCTATAGTACTTTTCAAGACACCCAAAGTGCTTTACATTATTGATCCATTATTCATTCACTTTCACACTCTGGTGGTGGTAAACCACGTTTGTAGCCACAGTTGCCCTAGGGCAGACTGACAGAAGCATGGCTTTCAATTTATGCCAAATGGCCTCTCCGACCACCACCAAACATTCATATGTATTTATACACGCGTGAGTGACACTGGAGGCAAGGTGGATGAAGTGTCTTGCCCAAGGACACAATGGCAAATGAGTAGGACAGAGTGGGATTTGAACCGCCAACCCTTTGGTTATAGGATGTACCTCCCATGCCTCAGGCCTTTTCTTCTATGTTCCCACTACGTGTGTATTGTAGGCAAGATGGCGCCTGTGACTGGCATAGCTGCTGTCTCAGTGCCTCATCTTCTGTCATTAATGTTTGTGCTGTCACTTTCTCAAGACCTATCAACCTGCGCTTTCAGTGTGTGCTATGACCACACTGCACTGCTACAAATTAAGACATCTATGGAGCAATACAGTGCAAACTGGGGCCGCAATGCCTTTCCTCCCCCATTTGTTTGTGGTGATCTATCACTGGGAGGATTGCTGCTAACTTCACTAAAGCCCCTTTTCCACCAAACCGGTTCCAGGGCTGGTTCGGTGCCAGTGCCGGTTCGGTGCCAGTGCCTGACTTAGCACCAGTTTTTTGTGTTTCCACCACCCAAGAACCGGCCAAACCGGTTCCAAAGTGTTTTCCAAACAGGTTCCAGGCAAGCACCAACTTCGAGCTGGGCTAAACTGGGGCCAGAGCTAAGAACCAATGACGCAACCCCATGCGTCATCAGTGGGCGGGGGTTACGGACTGAAGGAACGGCAAAAGCTGTGAACTGCCATTTTTAAAATCACAACCAGTTTTTTAGTTTTAGAGAAACCGTGGAAGTCAAAAATATGCAGCAGTAGACAGAGGAGACGCAGTGCTTTTTGGCACTGTGGGCTTCATCCAAAGTCCAAGAAAAATTGGAGGGAGCCTCTCGAACAAAGCCGGTGTTTGATGCCATAAAACGAGAGATGGCTGCTACCGGCTACGACCAGACCCTGGACCAGCTTCTCAATAAATTAAAGAAGCTGAAGAAAGACTATAGAGACCAAAAACGGGAACTCGGGCACAGCGGCAGTGGCCAGCCGAAGAGATTGCCACATTTCGAGTTGTTGGACTCTGTTTTAGGGGACAGACCGGTAAATCAGTACACTGGCGCATTTAACTTAGCCACAGTAGCTGCAGACTTGCTGCACACGGTTGTGGACGAGTCCGTTGTGCAAACAGCGGCAAACAATTCTGGTAAGTTTTGTTTCTCAAATGCATGGTTAATAGCTCACAAAAGTCAACTTTAGAGATTAAAACTGGCTACAAACAATACGGATATTAAAATGCTAGCTAGTGGTATGTTAACAACAAGCTAACAATAACTTTTCCGTAACGTAAGTATTGTTGTTGTCTCCAAAATGTTTCCTCGTTGGATTCATAAAAGGCAGAACTGAACTGAGTAGTTAACTTAACCATGTTGCAATGAACAGGGTTATTGTTCACACTGGGGAGAGCATGTAAAATTTTAAGCACGGTTTCTTTGTTTTGTTGTTTACAGAACTGTTGCCCATTGACGAAGAGGTAGAGTTGCCGTGCCCACTAATCTGCAGTTCACCCACTCTGTCCTGCAGTACCTCTTCCACCTCTTCCTCCCTTTGAACCAGATCAGGTAAAATTTGTTCAGATGGCCCAGTGCACACACACACCATGCAGATCATGAACTATAAAGTACTTACACCACCTACACTAACCACACATAGCATTGTTGTATAATGTTGATGTATGTAGTAACTGTTTCATTGTTTGGCTTTAACACAGGAAAATGAAAATGAGACTCTACAAACGAAATAATAGAGTATCTGTAGAGGTCAGAGGAAAGGTTCCTAGAGCAGGCCAGAAGAGACCAGGATGTAACAGAAGCGTTGCTCCAGAGTGTCCTGAGGATGGATGCAACTGCTCATGAACTTCTTGGACTGATGGGGTGAATGGTTGCGGTGATGGAGGTTTTGGCACAAAGTAAACATGCACCCTGGATTGCAGCACCTTAAGATCACACAGCACCTTGAGTTTTTCTTCTGTTTGTGTAAACATTTTTAAAGCATTTTTTTTGCCTTTTTGTACTTCTTTAAATAAACTATTTGATATGCAAACAGCTCATTTTGTCTGTGTTTTTCCCTCACATTAACTTGATGAGCTCAGTAATTGATCCTTGAGCCAGATCAAGCGGTGATACATCTCATGTATAATAAGCTGTGCTGAAAACTACATAACTTATCTTTAGGCTTGGAATTTCTCATGCTGAAATTTTGTAAACAGTTCCATAAAATAGAGTTCTTAAGCTAAAGAATGAGCCTGTTTGAGAATCGATAGATGAAACTTTAATTTTTGATACAGATGTTCACTTCCACTTGATCTGGCATCCTTGCATTATGTTTCTACATATGTAATATAGAAACCTAGATATTTGTTTATCACAAATGCCACAGAGTGAATAAATGACAATATACTGTTGGTTTCAGTGTGTTTATTAAAAAAAAAACCTTGCATACTCCTATTTTTTTTTATCTTTAAAGCCTTCAATGTATCATGAAGCTTCATCTGCCCATCACTAACAAAGAACTCAGACTGCATTGTTGAAGTAGTTCAGCAAAGCTGCTCTGATGTCAGTCCCCTCTGCATTAGCGTGGTCTGGCAATGCCTGTTGAGGGGGCTGAATGTGTCCATGTCTGCCAGGGAGCTTATCCATGAAATGTTCTCCATGTTCCTCATAAATTTTGTGGAGTACACAGCACGCCAGCGCCATTTTCTTGCTGAGCTCCAGTTTGCAGTCGTTTCTCTTTAGGAGGCATCTCCATCTTCCTTTCAATCTCCCAAAAGCCATCTCAGCGACAGATCAAGCACTGTTCATTTGATAGTTGTACATGCGCTGTTCAGGGGTCAGTCTGCCATTGTCAGCAAAAGGTTTCATCAGCCACTGCTGCAAGGGATATGCTGGATCACCGATGAGGTAATGTCCAACGTCGCAGCCAGAGATCAACACTTTATTTTGCCCCATTAGCTGTCCATCACTCAGCACGTTCCACAGATGTGATTGACGCAGAACTCTGATATCATGCATACTCCCTGCATAGCCAACACACACATCCCAGAATTGTCCTCTCCCATCCACAACTGCTAGTAGAACGATTGAATGCCATCTTTTGTGCTTGTAGTAGTCTTTGGGTATTGTTCTGGTGCAATTATTGGAATGTGGCTGCCATCTATTGCACCCACACACTGTGGGACTCTTCAACGGGTAGAAAAGAATCTGACCATTTCAGTCAGTTTTATGGCATCTGGAAGCACGATGTGCACAGGAAGAAGCACCCGGATAACAACGTTGCAAAATTCTTGGACACAGTTGAACACGGTGCTTAGGCCTACTCCAAAAAGATGGCTGATGGTCCTGTATTCACCACTAGTAGTGAGCTTCCAGATGGCGATGGCGATCCGCTTTTGGACTGGGACACACGTGGTAATTTGTGTCTCTCTTTGCCAAGAAGCCCTTTGTCTGATTGCAGATGTAATGGAATGACTCTCTGGACACACGGAAATTCTGCACAAACTGTTGCGCTCTGAAATCAGGAACAATGGAGTCCCACCAGTAGTGCAAACCGGGTTGTGTCTAGGCAACATGTGACCTCCATCTCAAAAACAGCTGTAGGACCATCTATAAAGACATAGCAAACACTTATGAATCTTCGATTGTGCTTATGAAGAATTGCCAACCCTGAAACTAGTAGCTGAGCTACATGTGGCTAACAATGGCTAACAACAACAACATATTCATTTAACAATCGATAATTACTCTTCAATAATTACCTCTCTCTTAAAACGTAGTCGCCGTTCGTTCCGACCACGATTACGGCAGGTAGCCAGCAACATTGGTGTTTTTAGCCTCTGGATTGCATTGTAGGTTTGTAACAACAAGAGCAGCAACAGCTGCATCTGTACGATGCCGTCCTCCATGTTTGTTATTGTGCTTCTGAGCGAGCGTCCCCCACACACCGGACCTGCAGTCACGTGATCACGTTTTACGCTGACGTAATGACGTGGCACTGACATGGCCACACTTGGCTCTTGGCCTATGGAAAAGCAAACCGGTTCCTTGGAGGCACCAGGTTGGAACCAGTTAAGCACTGGTTCTAGCACCAGCACTGAACTACCACCAGGTTCTTTTTGGTGGAAAAGGGGTATAAGGAGCAGACTACGGAACCATGATCCAGAGCCGGTGTTCAGGTTAGGCTGAGATGGAGCATGTGGCATCTGCTGGATTATAGCCAAAAGGCATACACAACCTGCCTGCACCCCATGCCCCTACAAACACACGAGGAGGGTGACAACCTACAACCTCTGCCCTGGTATATCCAGATCCACCGCAGCGTTTGCCTCCGTAATAACTTCACTCCAGGTGACCGATGTTTGACAGCTGTCAGGCCCCAGTCAGCTGTCGGCGATGTTGTGGTACCTTCACAGACTTTTTATCTTCTATTATTAAACTGGAGAAGGTCTTAATCATTGGTGATTTTAATATACGTATACATGATGTGTCATCTAATGCAGCTACAGAGCTTATAACCAAACTGAGTCATTTAACTTTGTACAGCACTTCTCTGTCCCAACACACATTAAGTGGCACATGTTGAACCTTGTCCTCTCACATGGACTGATAGTGGACAGATTACATGTGGAAGATATTCTGATCAGTGACCATAGCTGTGTTTTCTTTGACCTAACATATATTGTGGAGCATCAGCATTGTATAGCTCAGAAAAAGAGACGCATCATAAATCAGCATACGGTTGAGAGTTTTGTATCTTTGTTTGATGCTGACTTTGTTCCAGACAGTGATGACGTGAACTCCTTGATACAGTGTTTTAATCAACAGTGCCTGACTATTCTGGGTAAGAAGTGGCCCGGATTAAACCCAGATCCACTTGTCTTAAGCAGCCCTGCCCTTGGATAAATGAAGTTATCAAAAATTAAAAGAGAAGCTGTTGCAAGGTAGAGTGACTGTGGAAGGCCTCAAAGCTCGAGGTACATAGACTGCACCTGAAGGATCTGAAAACATCATTAAATGATATGTTAAAAATGCGAGAACCTTCTACTTTGCCCAACTCATCTTCTAAAAACAGAAACCCTACGTTTTTGGTACCATCAGCAATATTACCTCTCCTGATGTTTTCTCTGCTCCGGTCCACTCTAAATCAGATTGTAATGCTTTTGCAAGTTTTATTGTGAACAAGGTGAATGATATCAGGGCAAACATTCCTCCAGGTGTCGAAAATCCTTACACTACTCAGCTTCCCCTTTATGGATGGTCCTCTTTTTCACTGATCTCTCTGTTGGATGTAAGTGCTCTCCTAGCCACTGTGAAACCATCCTCCAGCCCTCTGGATATCCTTCCAACTTCATTGTTTATTAAAACTTTTGACTCCATTGGGCCTTGCATTTTTGAGATTATAAATCCGTCTCTTTTAACTGGTGTTTTTCCTATTTTCTTTAAACAAGCAGTATTGGAACCTAGATTAAAGAAACAAAACTCGGATCTTGCTGATGTGAAGAACGACAGGCCTATATCAAAGCTCCCATTTTTATCAAAAATTCTGGAAAAAGTGGCTGCCAAACAGTTAACTACCTATATTGACGTGAACAGATTTTTGGACACCTTTCAATCAGGGTTTCGCAAAATGCACTCCACTGAGACAGCCTTAATTAAAGTATCCAGTGACATCATGATGGCAGCAGACTGGTCAGTACACTGTTTTGGTATTACTAGATCTTACTGCCGCATTCGATACAGTGGTCCACAAAGTCTTAGTAAACAGACTTAAAGACTCTTTTGGGATTTCTGGAACAGTTTTAAATTGGTTCACGTTCTACTTAATTTACAGGAGTTTCTCTGTCTTTGTGAATCAGATTCTGTCAGATGTGGAAGGGCTAGCATGCGGGGTCCCTCAGGGGTCTGTTTTGGTGCCTATTGTCTTTTTGCTTTACCTGACCCCCCTTGGAAAGATTATTAATGATTCAGAGACATATCTTACTACTTCTATGCATATGACATTCAGCTTTACTGCTCCTTCAAGCAGACTGAGCTCTACAAAGTAGATAATTTTACTGCCTGCTTGACTGCCATCAAGAAGTGGCTGAATAATAATTTCCTCCTGCTGAACTCTAACAAGACAGAAACATTGATTATGGCCCCGGACAGTGCTATTCCCCTCATAAAACAACATCTAGGTCTCTTAGGTCCCTCTGTCCAGTCTAATCTACATATCCTGGGTGTTTTATTTGACAAAGCTATGTCCTTGGACTGTCACTGTAAGCAGCTAGTGAAAAATAGCTTTTTTCACTTGCGGAATATCTCAAAACTGAGGTGGATGGTTTCAGAAACTGAAATGGAGATGATCATACGTGCCTTTGTTTCTTCCCACATTGAATATTGTAATCCTCTTTTTATGTGTTTTAACAAAAAAGCTGTTGAATGCCTACAGTCTATGCAGAGTGCAGCAGCAAGGCTTTTAACTGGAACCAGTAAAAGGGATCACATTACCCCGGTTTTATATTCCCTCCATTGGTTGGCAGTCAGTTTTAGAATTCAGTTTAAGATTTTAGTTCTTACCTTTAGAGCCCTTCACGATCAAGCCCCTTCATACATAGTTGAGCACCTGAGGCCCTATTCTCCCTCGCACTCATTAAGGTCATCTAACCAGAGACTCTTGATGGTTTCTCGCACCCAATTTAAAACCTGAGGCGAGCGCTCTTTTCAAGCTAGTGCTCCACGCCTTTGGTAAATGCACTACCTGTAACTCTACGTTGCATAGAGTCCATTGACTCCTTTAAGAAAGAGCTTGAAACTTATCTTTTCAGGCAGGTGTTTCGCCTGGGTTGATGTTTTTCTTTTTGAGCTTGTGTTATTTTCTGTTTATCTGTGCCATTGTTTTGTTTTTATCTTAGTGTATGTATGACATTTTATTCTCAACTGTAAAGCACTTTATGATTTTATCTGTGAAAAGTGCTATACAAATAAAATTTACTTACTTACTTGCATAATCCAGTACAGAGAAGAAAAGTTGCAACAAGTGTACTTTTTGCCTCAAAAGAAAGGCAAGATTTTATCCTGAAATGCAACTAAAATTTTAGCCTCAGTCTCCTTAAAAGTTGCTGAAGGTGAGGGGTGAAAGACAGTGACTCATTAGTTAAATTACCAAGATATCTGTACTCAGATACACGCTCCTTCTGACAGCCCTGAGAAGTGGTGATTAAAGGAAGGCCCAGTAAATTAAAATTCAATAGATTTGTAACAGCAGCACTAGTTCAGTTCTCAAAAGAGAGTTCATATCCAAGAAAGTCTGGGGGCAATTGACTTTTGAAGCACAGTTTTTGGTTCTTCTGTTATAGAAAACACAGTCCAATTCAGTTAAAGGTTCTTTGTTAGACGTTTGTGGAATTTGTGCTGTGATGCTCTGTTGACAGCTGATTGGATTTGTAAGCCAACAGTAGTACACAATAGAAAGGTTGAGGATAAACTTGGGAGCCAGCTCAACATTATTTGTGTAAAATCTGACCAAACTCCTCTATATAGAAATCAGTATATTGTGGCTGTTGTTTTGGATGAGACAGTCATTCCGTCAGTATCTTAGTAATGGTCATAGCTAAAGTAAATCAGAAGTAAGTGCACATGCAAATCTAACATTGATTTAGAACAGACTCTATCACTCAACAGCATTTTAACCCTCCAACTCCTCTAACCTCACTCAAATCAAATCAAATCAAATCAAATTTTATTTATATAGCGCCAAATCATAACAGAAGTTATCTCATGACACTTTAC
>JAPQRQ010010969.1:0-15272 GCA_037367365.1 Apogon talboti
ACTTATATAGCGCTTTTTCCACACTGTAAAGGTGCCCAAAGCGCTTTACGCTACATCACATTCACCCATTCACACACCAGTGGGCGGCTGCTGCCATGAGCAATTTAGGGTTCAATGTCTTGCTCAAGGACACTTCGACACATGGACAGTCGGAGCCAGGATTCGAACCGCCGACCCTTCGGTCTACCAACACAGCCGCCCAGAGTCTAAAGGGTTAACACAATAATGATAGACTGCCTGTCAGGGAGAAAAATACATTTAACTTGGTAAACAACAGCTCTGAATGCCTGATTCTGCAGCCGAGCTAATGCTAGCTGTCAATCAAAGCCCACACAGACACAGACTCACCTGTCAATCACAGCATCATTCCCTCAATTATGCAGAAGATTTAGCCGTAATATATAATCAAAAACAGCTAAGATCTATAGAATACTGATATTGTATGGAGAAGGAAATGAACCATGGAGACAAAAGCTTGTAAATACATTTATTTTTGCTTTAAAATTGGTCTTTTTAAAGTGGAAGTCTCTTCTAGCATTTCTAGTCTTCATGCTAAGCTAAGCTAATCAGCTGGTATCACCCTACTTGCCAGATAAACAGCAGAGCACTTTCTACTTTTTTCCATAGTTAGAAACAGGCAGTAGACAGAAAAGTCCCATACTACGGTGTCCATGAACTGGCAAATCAGGCCAGTTTGGTTAGTATGGTTCACTGTTTTGGATTATTTTAAGATTTTCATTTGTAGTTGCTATTGCTACTCGGTTGTCACTTTGTCCCACTTATGGTGATTCATTTGACCAGCACAGACATGATCACTATTTGTTAGGGATGAACGATAATTGCTTTTTAATACTGATACTGATAACTTCCTGCTTCTCGTAACCAATGCCGTTAACAAACAACAATAGTTCCCATTCTTCAAATGCTTTTATTATTTCAAGTTAGTGGTAAAATTCAGTTAATAGTAAAATAAAGGCTTCGACAGAACCAGAAGCCTATGGCTGCTTGAAATGGACAATAGACTAAGGGTTTTCACTTACCTACTATTTATGTGCACATGCATAATTTGGCGACCATCTACCGCTGTTTTCGGACATTAAGCTACGTTAAGCTTTTTTTTTCTATAATGTATGCGTATGGAGAGGACAACATCCATAAAATTGGGGCTATGATTTTTGCAGAGGTGAAAGTGGGCATGACTAGAGATGTCCACACGAACTTTGGTGATAATTGATCACCGTTCTTGGGCATTAAGCTACGTTAAGCATTTTAGAATGTCCCTCTTCTTCTGCTGCTGCCGGACCAAAACAGTGGCCACAACCTCTTGATCTTCCTCTTCGTCTTGCAGCTGTAGCAGAGAGTAAGTAACTGAAAACCCTTTTACTTACAAACAATGTATTGATCCAGACCTCTTTGTTATGTATTACAACCTGTTATGTGTTCTTGGTGCTCTTAAGCTGAAGGGTCAAACAGGATATTCACTAATAAAAAGTGACAGGCTCAGTGAGTTCTGGTCGAACGTTACCGATGGCTTTGTGTGTGATTTTTCTCCGGTGAATTGTGCGAGTTAACACGGTATTCCTACCTTTAAAATGTCAACACTCTTCTTCTTCTTCTTCTTGGTTTTTATGACAGTTGGCAAGGTAACAATGTGCAGTGGTGAAATGTGCAAAATCTAAGCAATTTAAATTTATTATTACGGGCTCTAATTATCAGTGAAAACTTGAATTATCGGAATGACGTAATTTTTTTCAATATTGGACCAATAATTATTGGTGCCGATAGTTATTGAGCATCCCTAATAGTTTTATATTTGGATAACTATTATTGCATTGGTTAGTTTGGTTTAAATTGTTGTCTTTCCTTCCAAAATGCCTCAGATGGTTTTGACAAAATTTTTCTCAACGTTGATTTTTTTTTTTACATTTAGTTTTTTATCCATGACTATGATTTTAAATGTTCTACGTCTAAATGTCTAAAATTTTCATGCTCTGACTGTAAATAATAATTTTCTACCACAACTAACCATCTACTTTCTTCACATCTCAGAGGAAGAAAAATCTCCCATTAAACTTTCAGAAAATATTAATAGACAGTATTATGAATCTTCTCAGTGCATCACAGTTAGTTTAGTTTATAGAGTTCCTCAAAGCTCGGTTCTTGGACCAATATGTTCACCTTATACATGCTTCCTTTAGGTAACTTAATTAGGACATCATGTCTACAGCTGTAAGATGTCCTGTTCATGGTGATTTGATGTACAAATACTAATAATCATTATTTTTTCCCCAATATAAAACTATATAATGACATTTGTCATTATTATTTTGTATCCCAGACCCTTTAGAAATGAAACACCTGAATTCAACGTGTCCATATACTTTTGTCCATTTGTGTATGACTTTGACATTTGTCAAATGACAGTTGTGATTTGAGGATAATGATATGCTTAATTAAATCCAAATGGTGACTTTTGTTTTTGTTTGTTTTTTGGCCAAGCAGTCTACTTCATACACATAGTTAAACTGTCCTGTAGTTCGAGTTTTCAGTGGAAGCACAATTAGTAACTTCCATCATGCTGCTTGTCCACTGTTCATCTTGTATGTCAGCTGCAGCCTTTAGTTACAACAATATCCATCTGTGCAAATAAACAGAAGTTTGTTGCAGCCTTCAGGACCTGTGTTACATTTAGAAATATCAACCTGCCTTTATCACCACACACACACATACACACACGCACAGTCCAGTTAATATGAGGCTAAGGCTGAAATATCACGGTGTGTAACATGAGACGTGTGGATGTGTTAGTGATGCTGTGTACGTGATCCGCAGCATGACAGTATGTGAGAGGGAAAGGAGGACTGGTGGAGGTTCTCGGCACATATGCACTGTTCAGGCTCTGTATTTATGTGTGTGTTCCACATACTGAGGGTATGAGGCTGTTCTAACGGGTGGAACTCCTCCATTTTGGCCTCAGGGCTCACATTCCTTCCACCATGAACACAGTTGTATCCACTGTATCTTTGTCAGGGTACTCATTCACAGAGTACATTCCCTCTTACCCTAATACTAACCCTAAAACTAAGTCTTAAACAGGGTTTGTATGGGTGCTTGACATCCTTGAAAATGCTTTAATTTCAATGTTGTGTTTTCAAGTGCTTGAATTTTAGTTGAAGTGCCTGAAAGTGCTTGGATTTTAGTTGAAGAGCTTGAAAGTGCCTGAATTTTAGTAGAAGTGCTTGAATTCTAGTTTAAGTGCTTGAATTTTAGTCTAGGTGCTTGAAAGCACCTAGATTTTAGTTAAAGTGCTTGAAAGTGGCTGCAGTTCTAACTCTGTGATGCATTTATTTATTTTTTAATATTAACTCAAGCCAAAGCTACTTACAGAGAGGTGATACATTTATAAAAATAAAACTTTGTCATAAATAAAATTCCCAGGTGTTCTCAGGTCAACTCCAGGTACATTTTTGTCTTAATCTTTGTCTCTATGCGAATGTGTCTGAAGAACGCCAAGTGGCTTCCCTTTTATTGGATAATAATTTGTGTTCTCCTTTAATTTCGAAACTTTTTGCTATAATGAAGGATAATTTTAGATAATACAATGTACATCATTATGATAAAAAGTGACTAAAATAATCGTAAGTATATGTATTCCTGTAGATATGGATTTGACCCCAGTGACAAGGTGGAAATGACCCTTAAAAGAGCTTGAATTTGACCTTGAAAAATGTGTATCAACCCTGATTATATCACTAAGGATATGAAAATCCTAAAGACAATGAATGGACAGCTTGTAGAGTAGCATCACTGAGTAAATCAACATCAGGATAGTGACTTTTGGGATGTAAATGTCATGTTCATCAAATAAAACACACTCATTAGCTTCTTACCTGGAGGTAACAACACAAAGGCAACACAAGACACTTAAAGCACATATATCAGAGCAGACATTATAATTTTATGAAGAATGACCTTGTATAAATTTGTTCAAAGTTCAATGATTCATCACCACAAGTATTTACCATTTTTCCGTTGTGTTGTGGTCATATCCCTGCTGTGTAAAAGGCCTTTAACCCTCAAAATGCCATTAAATGTTGTGAGTGCTAGCTTAAAATAGATGCAAAGAGTGAAAAATACCACACTAAGAATAGGGGTGTAAGAAAATATCAGTTCTGCGATATGTCGTCATATTTCATTTCATGATACTGTATCGATATTAAAAAGTACTGTATCAATATTTTTAGGTATTTATTCAAATGCAGACATGGAGGAGGTTTATTTTAGTTTTTTGTCATGTTTATATTTTTGAGAAATCCTGTGAGCTCTTTTATTTATATATTCACATGGGTATTTTGCTTTTTTAATACTAAAAAAGTAGTATTGTGATATTGCAGGTCACACATGTATTTTTTTTTAATTGATAATACTGTTTTGTTAAATGATGGTTATTTAAAACATTCTAAAAGCAATGTTTTATGTCGGAAAGAGGCAGATGTTATTTTTCCAGATAATCTTAAAAAACAAACAAAAAAATATCTCACCTATCAGTATCGTGATATATTGTATAATGAACATATTGTTATTTGTATAGCGAGATACCATGCTCAGAATACTATGAGAGCAGTGTTTCTAATTGATTGTAGCTCATTTTGTCTTCCTGAGGATGAGGAGGAGTAAACTTAGGGTGTGTTTGTGTGTTCGTGTGTTACACACCAGTTAATTCCTATTCTATTGCTATGTGGCCTTGAAGTTGCCCCGTCTTCCCACGATGCTTTGCTACAAACGCAACGCTACCAGGAAGTGCATATAAAAAGTCAGAGAACTGTTACGGAGTTCCCCACGGCAGACGCAGACACACACACACACACACACACACACAACACAGGCTGTAATTCCTCTCCCCCTTGGCTACACTTCCCCCTCTGGGTGCCATGTTGTGTCAGCTGGAATCGCTGTCAATGAGGGACCGTTTGTTTTCCGTACCAGCTCACATTTCTGCAGAATTTGGCTGCTTTAGTTGTGTGTGTAGGAGTAAAGCTGCATTCGGACGGATTATTTCTGCAGGGGAGGTGGGCTGATTTTCATCCCACCACCCTGGACTCTAACTTTAATCCAGTCTGGACTGTGGATATGGGCTCATTTTCACATCCTCCATACATAACCCCAGCCGCAGTTGGTTTGGGTTTTATCTGCAGGTGGTTTTCTTTGCATCTTTTGGTAAAGTGATGCATTTTTTATAGAGTTGAATCGGTGTTTGGTTTTTGCCCATTTATGGAAGCTGTTTGTTTTTTATTTATTTATTTTTTTTTATTTCGAATATCAACATTTAAAACCAAAACAGCAAAGAAAACATAAAAAAAACAAACAAAAAAAACCACCTGAAAAGGAGCGGGATGAGGTTCTTCTTATGTACTCCCACCCCCTTACCACACCCAAGTCCCATGATCCACAAAATACTACTCCAGTCCAGTGTTTGGCCTAATCTTAAACCTAACCCCAACAGATATTCTCTTCCTTCCTGTTCACACTGAAAGACTTAGGACTCAGTTCAGGTTTACTGCTTCTGTAGCTGTTTATGGTATGACGGTTAAAAAGTGGCCAATATCAGATTCCATCCAGCTGCTTTTTTACACCTGGTTGAACTCCATAAAGCAGTTACAGGGTCAAAACTCAGTTAAAAAAAAAAAAAAAAAACGAAAAGCACAACACTGCAAACAACAGTAAAAACTAAAAAAAACACAAGGAAAACAGTGTTAAAAAAAAAAAAGCCCAAACCATCTATTTGTATAGTGAGTCTGTCTCACTCACTACTCTGTTTTACCCGCCATTCCACAGGCGGTGGGGGGTGAACTGAGCATGCTCAGATGTCTATGGAAAGAACAAGGTTTATTCTATCAGCACATTTGAAATTTAACTATTGAGCAAATGATTGAATTAATATAAATATTTTAAATAAGTCATACCTTGAGAACGATCACCACAGACACGTCAGGGGTTAAAGGCTTAACTTGCTACATATAGATGTAACAAGAATTAACACCTGTGAGACGCCACATGCCAGTAGATTGGACTCAGACGTTTGACAGGTTGCCAATGAAATGTCATGTAGTAAAACATTCTACACTGTGGATGATTTACACACTTCTACACACTGTAATGTTGCATTCAATGACACCTCATAAACTCAGAGATCTGTGCTCTAATGGCTGCGTTGTACTGCATGTGTCAGTACCCCTACGGATGACCTCTGTCCTGTTGTTTCTGTCACTGTTCTTTCAACCATGGGCAAGTTGTAAGAACTTCCCTCAAGTTTGGCTTGTACTTTGACAGAGGTCTAAAATGTCACTGTCCCTCCAGTGGTGGTCCAGCAAGTTCAACAGTCATAATCACTGACCTACATTTACACCCTACATTTGTTCCATGAAGCTGTATTCAATTATTCCCAATAGTATATTTTCTTTATTTGGTATCTTTCCTCTTGTCCCACTCAAACAAATTGTTGGTTTGTCACCGCCACAGCCAGTGTCTGAAATGGGTCCAGTATCTTTGGCAGGATATTCAGTTTAATAATGAGCTGAAATTTAAGAAAGGAATAACCTCCCATCTTCACATTCAGTTCAACGGCCCAAAGTTTATGCTAAACAAGTCTGTTAAGTCTTTGGGTAAGTACACACCCAAGTATTTTATTGAGTCATCATCCCATTTCAACTGATACTTTTGAATAATGTCTCTCATGGATTCATAATTGAATGCATGGATCTGTTTTTTTGATATATTAAGCTTGTTGCCAGACTTTGGGCCATATTCTTCCATAAAATCCGTCAATCTGGGTAAAGATTGTATGGGCTGTTCTAAGTAGGCTGTACGAAGAGATCGTCTGCAAAAAGTACCATCTTTTGTTCACCCCCAATAGTTGAAATTCCTCTAATATTACGGTCTTGGCAAATCCACTGACTTAAGGCATGGGTGTCAAACATGCGGCCCGTGGGCCAAAATCAGCCCGCCAAAAGTTCTAATCTGGCCTGTGGGATGAATTTGTGAAATGCAAAAATTAAACTGAAGATATTATCAATTGTGTCAAATGTATTTATATCTGTATTTGTATGTGTTTTTTGCAGACCCACTCTTTTTTGCAGACCCACTCCCTAAGTCGTAATATGTACAGTATGTGTAAATGATGTGAGGCATCTTACTGTTGAAATTGCATTAAAATCGCTTAATTGCGTTTTTATGGCAGGACTGCACAGTGGAAAAGAAATAGACTTGGTCACACACAAAAAATGAGCAGTAGTTTTGATGAGTATAATGTACTTTCTGAATATTTGTATGTTTTTGTCATTTTATTCAATAAATCTTGCTGCTGAGGTGTGTTCATGTGGGTTCCTCCTGTAGTAATTAATGGTATTCATTCTCCCTTCATCAGGTACTAGTCTGTAGGCACTTTTCCATTGGACATATGCGCAAAACTTTACCGATATTTACTAAATGTTGAAAAAACAGAAGTGCGTAATATTGGTTTTTCCATTAAATCACAAACGCGAAGATTTGTTTATTTATTATGGCGAGATGTCACAAGAAGTCATTCCATAAGCATGGCGACAGACATAAATATCTGTTGTTTTAATCTAGAATGCTTGTTCCCCCTCTATCTCGTACTAAATTCAAAAATGATTGGGTTTCCTCGTGTCTATACATGTCCATGTTTGTTTTAAAATTCTTCTTCTTTGCTTGTTGTAACATCCATCAACATCTGTTTTTTTGTTCACGTGACTCTCGCTGCGCAAAAAGGTCTTTTCATCACATTCATTGATACCAATTTCGCTACGCGTGAAAAACCACCTCTTGCAAGCGCAAAAACTTTTCATCAAAAAACGAGAGTTTTGATGAAATTACCGTTTTTCCATTAGGCACATTTTTATGCACAAGTTGTATTCACGCAATTTGAAGGTCAATGGAAAAGCAACTTGTGATGCAATGCCCTGTTATATGTGTTTGTTGTGTAGTATTGATGGTATAGTACTGATATTAAAAGGTGGATTAAGTCAGGTAGAGAACAGTCCAAGTTTCTATTGTGACAAATGACAGAAAAGGTCATAAATTCTGATAAATGTGACTGTTGAGACTGAGGTCGCTTTGCAAAAAGCCCATCTGTACGTGGCGTGTTGTGAAAAACAAGAAGATTTGAGTTAAAGAAAAATACGACTCTGATTGGGGTCCCTTTTGTAATGAGAGAGGCTGAGTGAAAACGTGGAGGAGGTTGGTGACCTCAGGCTGAGTGAATCTGCAGTCGGTGCTTCATGGTTTTCATCATCTATACTGTTCATCACTGAAGCCTGTGGAGAACATGTTGTCATGTATTATTACAGAAGTATTCATAATTCAGTTTTATTTATCATACAGTGTGTGAGTGTGTTATTCATCTGTGGTTTACTTCATCAAACATCAACTATATTTGTGTTTAATGTCTGATTTATTGCATTATACTTAACTAGATTGTCATTGGTCATTGTCATGTCCATGTGTTTTGTGTGTGTGTGTGTGTGTGTGTGTGTGTGCTTCGCCTCCATTACCATGACAGTAGTCGGAGCAGATTGCTGTAATCTGAGTACACACACATCAGTTAGATTCCATGTTGTGTTATCTGTTGTGTGGTGTTTAAAGTACATCTGTGCAGTGTTTGTCAGCCTGTGTTTGTGTCATCTGAGTCTGTGTTGACAGGGTTAACGCTGTATCGTATCTGTTCGTATCCCTCATGCCGTTGGTTGTTTTGGCAGAAAATGCCCTTCTTCTTCTCCTCCTCCTTCGTCTTTTTCAAATTTCCAACCGTAGTATATTATTGGAGGACATAAGACTTTATTACTTTTGTGAAATTTTTCAAAATGTTTTATTGTTATGTAGAGAATCAAGGTCAATTTAGTTACCATATTTGGTAAAAAAAAAAAAAATCCAAGAAGTATATAGAAAAAATCCAAGAAAAATGCATGTAATGTGAAAGGAACCTGTATGTGATAACATTAAAACATCAAAGTGCAGGTTTAGGTTCTCGTGTTCTCTACCTCAGTCCTGGCCTTTTTTGCCTCCCCTTTCGATGCTAACTTCTTCTTCACACTTGTGTAATCTTCCTGTAAATGGTGAGGTGTTAGTGTTCCTCTGTCGTGGTTGCGGCTGTTGTCGACATCTCTAACAAATGCTCGACTCCTTAACGAACACGCGCAGAGCGATGCAGATGAAAGTGGTCGTTGTTATTGACACTGACCTATTTTTACTCACTCTGCCTCCCAGAGACAAACAGTAATACAAGCTTTTCTTCGGTCTAAAGTGTGTTATTATCTGTTTGTGCTCTGCTAAACACCACCGTGTGCAGGATAGGGCTCAGTCAGCGATCAATAAAATATCAATATCTTCTACTACTTCTATCTTTTCTTACTGATACAACTTGCCGGGTTGTTACTTGCAGGACTAATATTAATCTATATTACATACAAAACACCTTAAGATCAGGAGTTTGGTATTTTTTCTCATGTAGCAACAAAAACTAAAATGAATCCACAACATCAGTGAAGAATGAGCTGAAGTGTAGATTTCAGGGTTGAGTAAAAACAAAGAATTATGGGACTTTTAGCAAAAAAACTAAATCTGAAAATCCTACCTTTCACATGTTAAAGCCTTGCTCCATTATATTCCTTGAGGTTTTAATCACCATCAGTCAGCATGTGCAGTTGTATCATGGGTAAAGTCCCGATTTAGAGGGTTTTAGGGTGAAATAATCACAAAAATCGGAAGAAAATGATAACCATAACACGTGTGATGTTATGTGTTTGATGCTGGTGTACATTTGTAAAACCACTGACTGGTGCATTTTCTTTGATAACCAAGTAAAATAAGATTCAAATAAAAATCTAATTGTGCTCAGAATAATTTCAAGATGATTTTGTTCAACAAATCATGCAGCCCTAGTTTTAATAGTAGTGTTAGATATTTATTTTGGACTTTTCAAGCATAAGCAGAAAGTAGCGATGTATAGCCGATTAATGCAATGATATACGACATGACATATACCATACAGCAACATACGACGACATACAACATACGGCGACATATAACAATATACAATGACATTCGACATATGACATTCAACGATATACTACAACATATGACATTCGACAATATACTACGACATATGACATTCGACAATATACTACGACATATGACATACAACGATATACTACAACATATGACATTCGACAATATACTACGACATATGACATACAACGATATACAATGACATAACAAGGATGTACAATGACATACGACAATATACAATGCCAAACAACATATGACATCCAATGATATACAACGACCTCCAACACCACTAGATGAACACACTCAAGGATACAGTGTATGAAGTCTAAAATAAAACCAAAAACTGTAATCAAATAAAAACTTAAACATATTGTCATAAGGAAATAAATAAAGTGATCATAGTTCAGAGTGATTGGGTCTGAAACCTGGATTTTGTGTTCTTGTTTTGGTAATTGAGTATTTTCTCATTTAATGCAATAAATGAATGATGCTCAAGTTTTGTAGTAATTTGGTCAAATAAAACCTTTGCTGATGGATACAGTGAATAAGAAATACAAATATAAACTGTTTGTATGGCCTAAAAAAAGAAAAGGCCTTAAGGGGAAACATGTTATAAACATTCTGAATATTAACAGGTTTATTACAACAAATATGGAGCATAAATGAACAAATAAATTGTGTGTAGGACTTTATGTAAATGGGAATATGAGTGGAATATTAACTTTATGAACCATGAAGCAGCATGGTGAGAATAAGGTCAAAAGCCAAACTATTAAATACATGTTTATATTCAGAAACAAAGAGGAATTAAAACTAGATTTACATCAGATTAAATGAAACTGAAGTGAATCGATGAGGAATCCTCTCAAAAGCTGTAACTCAAAGGTCTGTTGTGTTTCTGAACATATTTTGGACTCTAAACAGAGAGAATTATGATGCTAGTTATTTAGTTTTGAGGTTTTTAATCGATGTTTCAGTTGGTAAAATGATACAGTTGCAATGTGATCAAGCCATTTAATTAGGGGATATTTGTCAGAATTTAGTCTGAAAATGTTCTTGTTCGAGGTCATATTGTGTGTTTTCTGTGAAATACTCACCTGTGAATGCGCTATGACAGGGTTGGTACGGGTGCTTGAAATGCTTGTAAATGCTTCAATATCAGTATTGTGTTTTCAAGGTCTGAAAAGTGCTTGAATTTTTGTTTACGTGCTTGAAAGTGCTTAAATTTTAGTTTAACTGTTTGAAAGTGTTTTCATTTTAGTTTAGTGCTTGAAATTGATTGGATTTTAGATTAAGTGCTTGAAAGTGTTGTAATTAGAGCTTCAGGATTAATGAATTTTAAATCGAAATCGGATTTTTTAATTAGGACAGTTTTTAAAAAAGGGTAATTATCAAATCGATTTCATCTCTCTCGTGTCTCCAGGCTGCATGCCTCCGGGCTACCGTAGGCTCCTCCTCCTAACTCTGAGAGCACTCGCCACAGTCTTTGGTCTCCGCACACCAGTACAATAATGGTGTTTGCTAAGGAGAGTGAGAAGTTTGTGGCTAAAAATAGCAAGATCAAGTCAGTTGTATGGAATTGGTAAGGCTTCAAAGTTTCCGATGAAGACCAAACCATTCCTCACTGCAAACTCTGCCTGAAGGCAGTATCGGTCAAAGACAGCAGCACAACCAAATTATTTCAGCACCTCAAACATCATCACACAAAAGGATGGGAGCAGTGTGTTGCATTGCGGGCTACACACAAAAATGACATGCCAGGTAAAACGCCACCACCAGCCAGAATCGAAATCGAAAATCGAGTTTTTAGAGGAAAAAATCGGGATTTTGTTTTTGACCAAAATCATACAGCCCTAGTTGTAATTTTAGTTTAAGTGCTTGAAATTTATTGGATTTTAGTTGAAGTGCTTGAAAGTGCTTGAATTTTAGCTGAAGTGCTTGAGAGTGTTTGTGATTGTAACTCTGTGATGTGATTTATTGATTTATTTTTAATATTGACTCAAGCCTAAGCTACTTACAGGGAGGTGATACATTTATAAAAATAAATCTTTTTGTCATGTATACAATTCCCAGGTGTTCTCAGGTCGACTCCAGGTACATTTTTATCTTAATCTTTGTCTCGGTGCGAGTGTGTCTGAAGAACGCCAAGTGGCTCCCTTTTATTGGATAAAACTTTGTGTTCTCCTTTAAAATCTAAACTTTTTGCTATAATGAAACGTGGTTTTAGATGTTTATAGAATAATACAATGTACATCATTGGGATAAAAAGTGACTAAAATAATCCTGAGTATATGTATTCATGTAGATATGGATTTGACCCCAGAAATAAGGTGAAAATGACCCTTAAAAGGGCTTGAAAAGTGCTTGAATTTGACCTTGAAATATGTGTACGATCCCTGCAGTGAGTGCGACGTGTGGATTGTTGGCGAGTGTGTGTTTGCAGCAGATGGTGACGGTGTATGACTCAGAGTGTGTGTCTGTGTGTGCTGTCCAAATGACATCATGATAGCAGCCCCCCCCCCCCACGCGCACACACACACGCCGGGTTTCGTCTATATGTATGTGTGCATCACAGTTTGACAGCAGGACGTCTGCATGTGTGTTTCCTGTTCAGTGACGTGTGAAGGTTCAATCTGGAGGAGACCTGCCTCGCATCCAAGCAAACACACACACCCCCCAACACACACTCTATTAGCGCTCACACACACACACCTCAGCTCACACACATAAGTGTTGTTTCAGGTCTATTTCTGTCGTCTGGCTCTGTCACCGTCTCTATTTAAGGACCTGAGGCAGATCCATGTTACATTTGGACTAAAACCTGATGAGTTTATGGATCACATCCTGTCATCTTTAATCCACTTGATTTACAGACACAAAACCATAGACATAAATACATAAACATCAACACAATCCTCTGATTACAAACAGTAAAGCACTAAAGAACAGATTAAAGGTGTTCTATGTAGTCCTAAGATTCCAAAGTCTGGTATCAGAACATACTTGGTTCCACCAAAACCACCAACCAATCAATGCTACGTAGCCACAGACTTTATACTTTATTCACTCACTGAATTAAGTGTAAAGTTTGTTTACACACATCTGTATTATGGTAACATCAAGTTTTCTTCTTCATACTAAAACTCATAGCTGCTTATTGTGACAGTCGATCAAAATAACAATGTGTTCTATAAAGTTGACGTGCTGCATCAGCTGATTGTTTACATTATAGCTCTGTTAACTTAGCTCTGTGAGTCAAAGTTTTATTGTCAGTTTATCCATATGTACATAGCATACAGAAAACTGAAATGACAAAACTCTAAGGCCTGGAATGGAATATAACAAGTGATGCCAGGCACAACAAACCCTGCCTCTCACATGTATTTTGCCCATTTTAAGTAAATGGAAAGATCTTAAAAATTCCTAAAAAAATTTTTACTTTGACCTACTTTTCCCAACATGTAATTCCGTCTATTCTGGGTCACTCGCAAAGTATAAACCCAATTTGGTATGAATTCAACCAATAGTTTTACTGATAAAGTCTTAAACACACAAAGAAACAAACCAAACCAAAAACAATACTCCTTGTCCTTCGGGGGGGACGGGGTAATAAAGGTGCAACAGTGAAGTTAAGCAGATGAGGTTATGGGATTGACGTGACATATGAAATGTGTGCAATAAAGTGACTGCTAAGATGTTAGCTTAGCTCTGTTGGTCAAAGTCAAGTCAAAGTCAGTTTTATTGTCAGTTTTTATCCTATATACATTGCATACAAAAAAATTAAATTATAAAACTCTAAGGCTCCACAGTGCAAAAAGTACAGTAGTATAAAAATACAAAAAAATAAATAAATAAATAGACTACTATATAACTGTAAACAGAATATAACTATAGCAGGGGGTTGAGGAGACAATAAATAGAAAATAGAGGTGCAACAGTGAAGTTAAACAAATGAGATATTGGTAATAGAAGTTATTGAATTAAAGTGACATATGCAATATGTGCGATAAAGTGACTGCTAACCTGATCTGTTAGCTTAGCTCTGTTAGCTTAGCTCTGTCTTTAGACTGAAAACAGCCACAGTAGATTATCCAATCACCTCTGTTTTCTGTTCAGTTTGTGTTGTCAATAGCTGAACTAAAGATCTGTTTGGAATCCAACAAACAAGGTCAGAACTATCAGATTACTCTGAACTGTGGGTCAACAAACGGCAACTTAGCAATGATAAGAACATCCCATAATAACTTTATAATCAAACTCACTGCCATTTCAGCATCCAACTCCATTCTTTTCATTTACAGCTGTGTCCAATAATGAAAACAATGATGTCTATTTTTATCACTTCTTTTCTTTCAGTCTAAATGTTGTTTCTTAATGGTTCTCATCCCATTTGGTCATGTTCTGTCACTTTGGTTAAAGTTCATATCTCTTTAATCCAATACATCAGCATCTTTGGAAGAACTTCACAGATGTTTATTCTAAATACTATAATGATAATTTTAGGTCATTAAATGATACTTGAATGTAGAAATATTGCATATAGCCCCTTTAAAACACACTGTTATTGCTACAATGGAATACTGGACTTATATTCTGACCATGAATTTTACATTATTGTTTCTAAATAAAGATGACACATGTTGAGTTAAACATGGTTTTACAAACTTAAAAGGCCTGAGTATGTGACACATCAGAAGTAAAATATAAAAAGTGAAACGTCATGTAGAATCGTTGTGCTTTCATTTATCGATGTGTTGGTCAGTTGTGAAGTTTACGTCATTGATTGTAAGAATGTGTCTGAAATGCAGAGATGATTAAATTGTATGTATTGTATTTTTGAGAATTTGCTTGGTTGTGATTAGATGATGTGGGTAAGTGTGGGTCCAATGGTGATACCAGTCAAGAACAGCCTCATAGGCTACATTCAGACTTGCAGGCAAATGTGTCCCAAATCTGATTTCTTTGCCCATATGTGACCTGCCCATATGTGGCGGGAAAAACATATTTACTTCCCTAAACACAGTGCGTGTCTGCATGGTCACGTATTACTTCAGGACCTCTTTTGCGCATGTGGGTCACTTCAGGGAAAAATAGAGAGTCCAACTCTCACCCTCCGGTGAGAGTTGGACTCCGCCAGGGCTGCCCTTTGTCACCGGTTCTGTTCATAACTTTTATGGACAGAATTTCTA
>JAPQRQ010010988.1:0-15271 GCA_037367365.1 Apogon talboti
AACCCATGTGCTGAGTCAAACACATTTACAGATACTGAAAAGAGGAGCTATAATACAAGTATCAGACCACATCAGAGGATACCAGAATCAAATCACAACTTAATAAGTTTACCAGTGAATTTAACAATTTCAGTCAATCGGTCTCTGACAGCTGATGTCACAACCGCAAAACCACCGTGCATTTCGAGATCGTTCCGCCATTTTGGTGGGTTAAAACTATTCAGCACAGAGTAGATATACTTTAGCTTGGATCTTTTCTTCTTGCTTGAAAAATGCGTCACTAATGTTGTGTGAAAGGCTGCACCTGTAATTCAAACAGTCGAACATTCAACCATGGGATAGTTTTCCCACCTTGAAAAGGGGTTATGGGCAGCAGATAGAGGACATAACAGAGACGTCAGATTGCCTGGGTTGCTGCAGTGAGATGCAAGGACATCACTTTCAACAACATATGTTTTGTGAAAGTTTGCTCTCTGAATTTTCACAAAGGTAAAAATAAAAGTTTTTGTTTGAAATAAAGACTCCATGAGCCGATTGTCTGACCTGTAAAGTTCGCTATAGCTGATATTGTATTTTACCGTTATTGTTTGTTACACAGGTAAAGAACACAGAGGTAGGGCAGCACACCTTAACTGATCTAGTCTTGTTAAATCTTATTCAGTTTCATTTGCTTAGCACAATCTTATATGAAGATAGTTAAGAATGCACATTGCATTCACATAAGCCTTTTCACCTTATTTTTATTTCACTTCCAAGCACACACACGTCTGACTACCACTAATACTTTACTAACTAATGACAGTTTAGAAGTAGTTGTGATAGATTTCAAAGGGAAATGGTGTATTGCACTTTAAAATGTACTCAAATTCTAATGTTCTTGCAGGTCAACCTGCATATGAGATGATGGAGGCTGACCCAGACTGGGCTCCATCCCTGCATCTGGGCCACACTGACATCAGACCCAGGACACTGCAAGCTTTGCCAGAAGACGTAACCGGGTACAGCTGAGGAACATCAACACACTACAAGTGCCTGTGACAGGAGGTGCTGTTGAGCAAGACAGTGCTGAGGGAACACAGGAGGCTGCAGAGGAAAGATGCCAGTTAAACTCTGGGGATGGAACTAGTCAGGAGCTGGGACAGACTGAATGTAATATGTGTGTCCTCAGGCACGCTGAAGTGAACCGCTTGCTGGAGGAAAATCGAAAGCTGCGGCGTGAGCGCCACAAGCTCAAGATCACTGATGATTTTTTTGGTGATGATGATGATAAAGTAAAATACCATACCGGTCTACCAAACCTTGCAACATTTATGGCTTTACTTCCTTTTTTGCTGCCCCTTATCTCTGTCCACAAAAAAAATTTCACTCCGTTTCAAATGTTTCTGTTGACCTTTATGCACCTTACAATGGATCTGCCTGCGCATGTTGAAAAGATGATTAGAAATGTTTGTCAAAAATATAAAATATTAACAGGAACCATACCTATCAACATGATACTACCATGTGAAGGGGAGGAGGTCACTACTTGGGATAACATTGTCACTGTGTGTTGTGCACTGACAAACCATTGCCAAACTACAGTTTAGTAATGTGATTCTTCAGAAAGACATAACATTAGAGGTCCACAATGGTCATAAAGTTTGTATATTTTGTAGTGCAAAACTGCATTTGACACTGTTTTAACAACAAACTACGTACACTATCATTTTCCAAATGGTTGTGATCTTCACTATTTCCTTTTTTATGAACAAACAGTATGTAAACCAAATGTAGGTCAGATTTTGACAATTGCATAACAAAAGTGCAAACTGTGTAACAATGATGCAAACTGTAACAATAATCCAAACTGCATAACAATAGTGCAATCTGAGATAACTATATGTATACAGTTTCAGTCACAGTGGTGTGTAGTAACACTAGTGTGAATGTGTACACTTTTTCACACACCAGAAACAACACTGGGAGTGGGTGGAACAACTTGAACACATCCAACTGTTTTCTTTAGCAGGTGCATGCTGTAGCCTCATACAGCTAAGATGAAACCACAAAATTGTGCAGTTTTAATTGTCGCAGGAGAAATGTCTGTGAGCTTCAAGAGATTTATAGTTTCTGAACTCGTCAAATGTGTACACACCTTATCATACACAAGATAGTTGTTAATATCAATGGACGAGGTTGGAGGTAGCAGTGCAGTGTCGGTTCTCCAGCTGCTAGTTGCTACCTCGTATGAATCAATGTTAACTTGACAATTTAGCAAATTACCTTTCCCTGGCATCTTTGTTAAGATTGTCATTATAAGGTTTTCACTGTTTATCTTTTGTTTCTCCAGTTTTGCGGTTTAACAAAGTATTATTATCGTTACTGCCTCTGAGTTTACCTTTGTGGTTAGCCTCGGAGCCGTAGAGACTAACCATCCAAAATGGCATTGTGGGCGTGTCGATCACGTGTCTGTCAAAGATTGATGGAGCTTCAAGGTTTGTATACTTTGGACTCTCATCTCACAGCTTTTTGATGTGTCTGTGGTTAGCAATAAGTTGATTAATTTACCAAACCAGTGATGATTTAACTAGTGTTAAGTGAAAGCAGAACAAATCTACATTTGATACGACTGGTGTGTGTGTGTGAATGGGTGAATGCGAGGCCATGTAAAGCGCTTTGGGCACCATTACAGTGGTGAAAAGTACTATATAAGTGCAGTCCATTTACCATTCTATTATGATGTGTCAACATAACCAAGGCTGGAAACTGTTCTTACGCTTTATGTTGTTCTGGTCTTCTCCTTTGTAGGTACATTTATGTTCAGCCTGTTGAGATGCTGTGGTGAAGGATCTCTCACAGGGTCCACACTTGTAGGGTTTCTCCCCTGTGTGGGTACACTGGTGATTGTGTAAAGTTGAGGTGGAGTAGAAGATCTTCCCACAAACCTCACATGGGATCACCATCTCCTTAGTGTGCCTAAGTTGATGTCTGTTGTATTGTGACAATGATCTGAAAGCCTTTCCGCACTGGCCACAAATATAGGGTTTCTCTCCAGTGTGAATACGTTCGTGAATTTTGAGGTAGCTCGCTCTGGTGAACCTCTTCCCACAAAATGGACAGCTATAAGGTTTCTCTCCAGTATGAATATTCTGATGTGCTCTGAGGTCAGCCGCTTTGAAAAACGCCTTCCCACACTGGTTACAGCTATGTGGTCTTTCCCCAGTGTGGATCTGTTTGTGATTCCTGAGATTGCATGCAGCAGTGAAAGCCTTCCCACACTGGTCACAGGTATAGGGTTTCTCACCAGTATGTATGCGTTTATGCGTGCTGAGGTGACCTGCTTTAATGAAGCCTTTCCCACAAAAATAGCACTTGTACGGCTTCTCTCCAGTGTGAGTACGTTGGTGTGATTTGAGATGATCCGCTTTGATGTAAGCTTTTCCACAAATATCACAGCTGTATGGTCTCTCTCCAGTATGGCTTCGTTGGTGTGTTTTTAGTTCACTTGTACTAGTGAAACTTTTCCCACACTGGGCACAAGCATGCCGTTTCTCTCTGGTACGGGTGCGTTTGTGTGTCCTGCAGGTCTTTACTTGGGTCAAAGTCTTTGTTGGGGTCGGGTGATCCTTATCTTCCCAAAAACTTTCAGTTTTGATGTTGTTTGCTTGGATTACAGTGTTTGCTGGAGTTGGAATGTTGTCATCTTCCCAGCAACTTTCTGTTTTGATGTGGTTTGCTTGGATTAAAGTTGTTGCTGGAACTGGATGGTCTTTATCTGCCAATGAACTTTCAGTTTTAATGGTTGTTAGAGTGACAGTCCTTCCAGGAGTTGAGAGGTCCTCATCTTCCCAGGAACTTTCAATTTTGATGTTTGCTTGTGTTGATGTCTCTGCTGGTGTCGGGAAATCATCATCATCTTCCCAAGTACTTTCAGTTTTGATGTTTATTTGCGTGAAAGTCTCCATTGGAGTTGCGAGATCTTTGTCTTCCCAAGATCTTCTAGGATTCTGGCCAACATTGTCTTGTTCCTACACCACCAAAGAAACACAGGCAGTTAATGAAATGAAGTAATGGACCAAAGCTTAAGAGTTTCACTGGTTCAGAAAATCAAATATTGTGTTGATGAGTGATTTACTGATATTTCCTCCTTTGAAAATTTATCAAAGAGTTGATAGCACCAAAAAAAAAAATAGAAAAATCAATCAATGAATCAGGAACACATACACTGTAAAAAGTATAGAAATTTCCATCTAAATTGCCTTTTCTTAGTATGAATCCTTTATAAATCTACTATTTAACCCACAGGTCAAAGGGTGTTTTCTCAATTCTTACAGTTTCTTCAATTGACCTTGTAAGATACAAAAAAAAAAAAACAACAACAACACAAAACCCAAGTGTTTTATTTGTAAATGTTCAGTTCTGTCTCAGCTTTATGGAACTGAGAAAATTCAGCTCAAATGCAGAAAGTTTGAAGTCAGATTAATGAAAATGTTCAAATCTGTTCGTAAAAACACACCTTAACTCATGTGGACAAAGTGTTTTGGTTGAAATAGGTTTAACAAAGTCTGAGATTTACAAAAGTAGTGGAATATATGAATAAAATAATAGAGAAGTGAAGAAAACCAGTCTAATTGTCTTCATTTTCGATCATTTTCATAATAGTTTTGTTCATTTTCTGGATAATTTTTTATTAATAAGATATTTTATTTATTTCTATTTTTCTAGCATTTCTAGCATTGTTTTGTTTATATTTGATAATTTCACAAATGTTTTCATTCATTTTCTGATTAATTTTGTTGTGTTTTCTTATTTTATTCATGTTTGTTCATGTTCTGGATTCTTTTGTTCATGTTGCATTTAGTTTTATCAAAGTCTGAGCTCCACAAAAGCAACGGATTATATGTATACGATAATAGGAAAGTGTAGTAAAATTTATAAAGTGACATTTTGTTTTTGGTTGTTTTTTTAGCATAAACATCTCTTATTTTATTTTCACCGAATGGCTCTAATGTGAATAATGAATAATAAACCTAAACAATAAATGAACAAACTTACCATAAAAATTAGCACAAAATTAACCAAATAATCGAGAAAAAACCCCAATATAATCTAGAAAAGAAACAAAATTACAAATAGGAATAAACATTTACAAAATGATCATGAAAATGAACATAAATGAAGACAATTAGACATGTTTTCGCCACTTAAATATTATTTTATTCATATATTCCACTACTTTTGTGAATCTCAGACTTTGTTAAACCTATTTCAACCAAAACACTTCGTCCACATGAGTGAAGGTGTGTTTTCAAAACAGGTTTGAACATTCTCACTAATCTGACCTCAAACTTTGAGCATTTCGGCTGAATTATTTCTTTCTATAGTGAACTGGTACAGAAATAGTCATCAGTTCCATAAAACCAAGATTGAACTGAACATTTACGTATAAAACACTTGGGTTTTGTGTTATTTGCAAGAACCTTAAAAAGGTGAATTTTTACAAATTGTATGAGTTGATAAAACTCCCTCACACTCCTGAGGTTGAAGTTGAAGCCTCACCTCCATTACACTGATAACGTTCGTCTGCTTCTCCGTCAGAATCTTCTCCTCCCGACGTTCACCTTTTACCACAAACACAACACAGAGAACGTCAAACTCCCAGAAATCAGACCGATATTAAACAGTACATGTTTATTTTTTCAAACTTACACAATGATTAATGACATCATACACCCTGTTTATTACCTCGTCACTTCTTCTATCTTTCTTATTTTTTCACTATAGTTTGCTGTGAATCTGCACTTTATTCTTCCTCATAATATGTACACTCCCTCCCGTTCACGGAGGTCAGCCGACCAGTTGCTCCTGGTTGTTCCAAGGTCCAGACTGAAGCACAGAGGAGAGCGGGCCTTCTCTGTAATTGCTCCTAAATTGTGGAACAACCTACCTCTCTATACCAGGACCTCACCCTCAGTTGATACTTTTAAAACTAACCTAAAAACCCATTTTTATTCTTTGGCTTTTAAACTGGACTGAGAATTGACATTTTGGTATTTTTATTTATTTCATCTTATTTTATTCCACTTGTGTAAGATTTTTTTTTTTTATTCCTGCTTGAATCTGTACAGCACTTTGGTCAACGTCTGTTGTTTTTAAGTGTGCTTTATAAATAAAATTGACTTGACTAGTTCTTACTCGTTCATACCTACTGTTTTCATGCCTGATGTATAAAAATGACTGAGATTCTAGATCTTGTTTTTATCGTTTTATTTCATCTATTGTTTTATGTGCTTTATTTTCTATTTGCTTTACTGTGCTCTGTACTGTCCTGCTGTTGTAAAATAATACAGTACAGGTGTTATCTTATAACACTAGGAGTTTCACACAGATTCAGACCGTGCTTCAGTCCGATTCGTTCCAGATTTGTTTTGTTGTTTGAAATATGGCCATAAAGTAGCTATACAGCTTTCACGGCATTTCCACAAACTTTCCTGTGCGTCTTTAAAGGTTATGTCGTTGCTTTAAGTTGTTGAAATAAGTGAAATAGAAGCATAAAACAAACTGGCGATACTTAGCTCCCAACAGGCGAACGTAAACAGTAGCTAGTTAGCTTAGCCACTCGGTACCGACCTGTGGAAAATAAAGCTCCGGTTCGGTGTCACAAGGCGGGAGGAGCTCCGTCTGTCGCTACCAGAACATCGAGGCACCCGTGAGTCGGTTAAACCGACGTCAAAGTCCCGTTAAAATCCAGTTCCAGGCTTAAGTTTTAGCCGCTAAGCTAACCGCTAACGAACCAGACGCGACAAGGCTGGCGATGCTGCGTTCACGTCCTGATGGTAGAGTGGGAAAGAGGTGCCCCGTTTTACTATCACGAGAAGAAGGAGTTTTAATTTTTGTACAATGTTAGAAGTATTCCCCCACATGTTGTTCTGGTTGAAGGATGTACCAGGTCTGTCTTACATTAAGGACTTTATTAATAATGTCCTCTGTTTTATAAATAGAAATGGTCCGATTTAGAAACAAATTCTCACATGTCTGACACTATAATTACTCACAAATGGAACACTTCCTGTTTCAAAATAAATGCCCTCGAATATTTTAATTGATTAAAAATATTAATCACTTATTCTCTCCTCTCTCATTGACTCCTCCCTTCTTTAGATATCATAAAATTCGTTCATATCTGGATAATTTCCCCTTGTTTTGTTAAATTTTCCTAATTCTCACTCATTTTTGGATTATTTTATTAATTTGCTATTTCACTTTGTAAATCCAACTCCTGTAACTCAAAATTGACTCTAACTTTAATTCAGTCTCTCAGTTGATTTTTTTAAAATTTTGATTTAATTTGTCCAGTTTTTGTGACTAATTTGGTTTATTTACTGTTTGATCATGAACAGACTGTTTAATGTTTCTCTGTATTTGTTGGATGAACACCAACATTTGACAATTTTCTAGTATAAAATATCCTTATTTATCTGTTGTTAATGTTTTTATGATGCTTTATCCTGACCTTTAAAATAATCACCCAATGAAAACCAAAGCAAATGCATTTTTATCCATATATACTATATCTGCATTTCCCTTAAATCTTTTTTTAAATTTCCTTCATTATGTTAGTTACTTTGTGCTGTTTTTTCATTTTATCCAAGATTCTGATATAAACCAACCCCACATCCCTCCACCATGTATTATATGGAAAGCATTTCATGTTTTATGTTGTTATTCCATTACATATTCAAACTCACATTTACAGGGTTAAAATCCTGAAATTTATTGAACATTTGGTAGTTTTTGAGCAGAGTTGAAGTAGCTTAAGAGATTTATGCAGAAAAAAGATAAAAACAATGGATATATGATGATTTTACAGTAATTTTTTGTGTATAATAGGCCTGTGACAGTAACTGACATATTTTTGAAAACGTCAAAAAAGAAACATTCATGTAGAAATTTAGACAGTAAATTAATAAAGAAAAATTACAAAAATGAACAAAAATAACCTGAGAAGTCACTAAAGGGTTCAATTAAGTATTCAGAGGTTTTTAAGGTGTATATTTACCCTTTGATCTTCATTTACAGGTAAACAATCTTTACTCACATGCACCCAAATAAAAGTTTTATCCATAAATGACGGAATGAAAAACCCAAAAACCAACTGAGATTATAGCTCGATGCTTTATTTTAGCAGTAAATAGCTCTTTCTCAGATTTGTCATCATAAATACCCACAATCCATTGGTGTACAAAATCACATGATCAGCCACTACCTTAAAAACAGCATGCACACAATTTACACAATTATACAAATGTGGTGCTATTCGCAAAACATCTAGTCAATGTGCGTTTTTGTTTTGTTTTTATATACAGTTGTATTTTTTTATACATTAAAAATAAGATGTTAAAGAAGAGACATTAGATCATACTTACAAAAACAAAAGAACTTTAACGACATTAACATTAATTGCATAAAAGATATTAATGAGACAAATCAGTCGAAGCCATGTTACATGTGTAAGGCCATTTATCTGGAAGAAAAAAAAAATCACTCAATATTAAGATTATTAAAGCAGCATATGACTTTTATCACCAATTTTTCTCCAAATTTGTAAAACCCCAGTGATAATAATCCATTAGTCTTTCCGTGCTTACGCATCTACATCACTTCCCTCAAGGTGAACAACTTCGAAGATCACTCCATCATAAACACCGTTGGATTAAAGTTGTTGCTGGAACTGGATGGTTTTTAACTTTCAATGAACTTTCAGTTTTACCAGTTGCTTGAGTGACAGTGGTTCCAGGAGGGAGTTAGGAGGTCCTCATCTTCCCAAGTACTTTTAATTTTGATGTTGGCTGCTTGTGTTGATGTCTCTGCTGGTGTCAGGAAATCGTCATCTTCCCAAGTACTTTCAGTTTTGATGTTTACATGGGTGAAAGTCTCCACTGGAGTCACAAGATCTTTGTCTTCCCAAGAACTTCCAGGTTTCTGGCCAACATTGCCTTGTTCCTACACCAACAAAGAAACACAGGCAGTTAATGAAATGAAGTAATGGACCAAGCTTAAGAGTTTCACCGGTTCAGAAAATCAAGTAGTATGAGTGATTTATTGATATTTCCTCCCTTGAAAATTTATCAAAGAGTTGATAGCATCAAAAAAAAAAAAAGAAAAGAAAAATCAATTGATCAATCAGGAATACATACACTGTAAAAGTAAAGAAATTTCCATCAAAATTGCCTTTATTAGTATGAATCCTTCTAAATCTACTAAGTAACCCACAGCTCTAAGGGTCTTTTCTCAATTATTACAATTTCTTTAATTCACCTTTTTAAGATACAAAAAAACACAGCAACACAAAGCCCAAGTGTTTTGTTTATTTCCCAAATGTTTTCATTTATTTTCTGATTATTTTTGTTTTGTTTTCTTATTTTATTCATGTTTGTTCATTTTCTGCATTCTTTTGTTCATGATGTTTAGTTTTATCAAAGTCAGAGCTCCACAAAAGCAATGGAATATATGTATACAATAATATGCAAGTGTAGTAAAAATGTATAAAATGACATTTCGCTTTGGTTGTTTTATTTTTGCATAAATGTCTCTTATTTTATTTTCACCAAATGCCTCTAATGTGAATAATGAATAATAAACCTCAACAATAAATGAACAAACTTGGCATGAAAATTAGCACACAATTACACTCAAACCTAATCATTGGGTGACTGAAACAATATGGTAAAGTTAATTTCATTAACTTTACCATATTGTAAAGTTAATGAAATTAATGGCCTTCTTAGCTCAATCAAACAGTCTAACCTTATTACAAAATTAAAGAGAGAGAATATAGACATTGCATTCTTGCAAGAAACCCATATGACAGGAAAAGATCATGAAAAACTTAAAAGGCGAGGATTTAAGTATGTGTTTGCTTCATCAAATGGTTCAAAATACATGAGAGGGGTTGTCATACTGATTTCTGGAAGAATAATATATAAACATATACTTACTATTAGTGATAAAGAAGGCAGATTCATAATGATAAAGGCGAGAGTTAATGGGAATTTATTTACCTTATAAAATGTATACATTTCCCCGGGATCAAAATCCAATTTTTATATATGAATATTGGATAAGATTATAACAGAAGCCCAAGGGACTCTCATATGTGGAGGAGATTTCAATACCACTTTGAACCCCCGTCTTGATTCTTGAGGAACAGGAACATCCCAAACCCAGAAAACAACTAAGAAAATAAAGTCACTGATCCATCAACAAGACGCTACATTCTTTTCATCTCCACACACAACATATTCCAGAATTGATTATTTTCTACTGTTAGGTACAGATCTCAGTAAAGTGCAACACTGCCATATTGGAACGATGGAATTTTCCGATTTCAGTCAATTATACTTATCCCTAACAACTACATACTGGCAGAAACTTACTCACTGGAGGTTTAACTCTAGCATATTGGACAGATACAGACTTGAACAGTTTTCAAAAGAAATAAACTACTTAGACCTTAATTACAATTGTGAGGTGTCTCCAACCGTTGTCTGGGATGCCTGTAAAGCAGTAATGAGGTAAAGCGATTGCTGTAACATCTTTTCTTAAGAAACAGAGAATGGAAAAACTCAACTGCCTGCAATATGATTAGCAAAAATTTGAATCCAAACACAAAGACTTGAGAGATCCCAAAATTAAATTAAACTAGAAATGACAAGCAAAACAAATCAGATTGAGGAAATAGACAGAAATTCAGAAGAAATTACTAAACAAAATTATTACGAAAGCAGTGGCAAGTATAGAAAATTGTCCTATAAATTACAAAATAACAGGTAGATATCACAATATACAAGAGATCCCGAATCTAAGGAAATTTACCATCAAATGGAGGACATTAAAGAATACTTTAAGAACTATAATGCAAATCTATATTCACAATTTCACACTGAAAATGGAGACACTATTTGAATTATTAAAATTACCAAGTCTTACTGAAGATCAAAATAAAGGACTAGTTTCACAAATAACAAATGAGGAAATTTATTCGACCATAACTAGGTTAAAAAACAACAAGTCCTCAGGAGCCAATGGATTTACTTCAGAGTGGTACAAAAATCTAAAACACGCTCTGATACCTATTTTACTAAAAACATTCAAGTGGGTTCTGACAAAGGGGGAAATTCCCAATTCATGGAATGAAGTAATAATGTCGGTACTACCTAAGGGTGATAAGGATAAACTATACTGCGCAAATTATAGACCAATTAGTGTTCTGAATCTTGACTACAAATTATTTGATCATTGCTAAAAGACTTGAAAAAATTATATCTGGAATAAGCAATTTGGATTAAATAGGATTTGTTTCATCTTGGAAGACACATGATAACATTAGAAGATCTTTCCATATTATCAGACACATAAATCAAATAAATAACCGGCTGTGTTGATGTGCTCAGATGCTCAAAAAGCCTTTGAGTCAGTTTGATGGAAATTCTCATTTAAAGCTACATAAAATTTTGGATGCGACAAAGTAATTATCAAGACAATAGAGACTTTATACGATAAGCCATCAACAAAATTGAAAATCAATGGTGAGCTAACTGGTTCTTTTGGGTTCGAGACAGGGCTGCCCATTAAGTCCACTTTTATTTGCAATATTTATTCAACCGCTGGCACAGTGGATTAGACAGAACAACATGATCAAAGGTATAAAAATGGCGGCGGGAGAACAGAAGCTGGCCTTGTTTGCAAAAATTTCTAGACTATACCAAGCTCTCCAGAATGTAAAGGGAAACCATACTCTGAACAATAAAACGAGGTGGGAAGCAGAGGGTAATCTCATGATAATGGTGGAAGAAAGGGACAGAATCTGCAGACAGCAGTGGTTGACAACAAGCTCCCCTTCCTGGAGGGAATACAGCTAGAAGAACTTGACTCAATTCTTTTACACCCCAGCACAGAAGACTAAGTACTGTGATCAGACTGCTTGTTGGAGGTCCTGTGGAAGTACTATGCCTCCTGGAGGCAGTTTTTAAGTTTAAAATTCTGCTTTAACTTTAAAGTCATGTACCTCAACAATTTAGAAGAACTGAATTGTGCAAAAAGAGATAAATGTTTACTGAGACTACTGTTAGTAGCAAGCGAGGAGGCTCTGACCAGAAAATGGCTGAAGAGACATACCTACTATAAATGACTGGACTAATGTTGTTTACAATATATACGTTATAGAGAGAATCACATTTAAACTGAGATGTAAAATTGCCATTTTTGCCGAAAATTGGTCAAAATAACTCACCGGCGTTTCAAATGCAAGGCCTAATTTTGTATAATGATAACGTGCCCCTACAAGGGGCATATTCTCAAACTTTATCACAAAAAAGAAAATTAATATGGACATATGAGCATATTGATGTACATGTGGACTAAATGTTAATTGAATGTTGGATTCTCCCCCTGCTGTTTGTTCTATTACTTTTTGTATTTGTGTTATGTTTTCTCAAAAACAATAAAAAGTAAATAAAAAAAAAAGAAAGTTTTTCCTCGTTACTGTCACCAAGTGTTTGCTCCTGGAGGATTCTGTTGGTTTCTGTGAATTGGCTTGAGAGTCTGGTTTCGACCAGCTCTACATGTAAAGTGTGAGATAACTTTTATTATGATTAGGTGCTACATAAATAAAATTTGATTGATTGGTTAATACCAGAATCAAATCAGAACTTACCGGTAATAAGTACACCAGTGTATTTAACAATTTCAGTTAATGGAACTTCAAGGCTTGTATAATTTGGACTCTCATCTCACAGCTTTTTGATGTGTCTGTGGTTAGCAGTAACGATTAATTTACCAAACCAGTGATAGTTTAATTAATGTTAGGTAAGAGCAGAACACATCCACTTTCTATACAATTTACTACCATTTTTAGATAATTTTTACATATATGACTAACCGTTAAGACAACCTCTTTCACCCATTCTATTATTATGACAACATGTCAACATGGCAAAGGCTGGAAACTATTCTCACTCTATATGTTGTTCTGGTCCGCTCCTTCCTAGGTACATTTATGTTTGGCCCGTTGAGATGCTGTGGTGAAGGATCTCTCACAAAGTCTACCTGTGTGGGTACACTGGTGATTGCGCAAAGTGCAGGTGGAGTAGAAGTTCTTCCCACAAACCTCATAAGGCATCACCATCTACTTAGTGTGCCTAAGTTGATGTTTATTGTATTCTGATGACGATCTAAAAGCTTTTCCACACTGGCCACAAATATAGGGTTTCTCTCCAGTGTGAATACGAAGGTGTATCTTAAGTGTTGATGATTGACTGAAAGCCTTTCCACACTGATCACAGCAATATGGCTTCTCTCCAGTGTGGGTGTGTTGGTGTATCTTGAGATGGCTGATTTTGGTGAAAGCTTTTCCACACACATCACAGTGATAAGGCTTCTCTCCAGTGTGAGAGCGTTGGTGTGATTTGAGATGATCTGCTTTGATGAAAGCTTTTCCACACACGTAACAGTTGTACGGTCTCTCTCCAGTGTGGATGCGTTGGTGTCTATTTAGTTCCCCTATACAAGTGAAACTTTTGCCACACTGGACACAAGAGTAAGGTTTCTCTCCAGTATGAATACGCTGGTGTGTTCTGAGGTTACCCGCTTTGGTAAACGCCTTCCCGCACTGGTCACAGTTATATGGTTTCTCTCCAGTGTGTATGTGCTGATGTGTTTTGAGGTGATTTGCTTTAATGAAGCCTTTCCCACAAAAATTGCATCTGTAAGGCTTCTCTCCAGTGTGAATGCATTGGTGTATTCTAAGGTTTTCCCTGTTGGTGAAAATTTTACCACACTGCAAACAGGTATACGAGTTCTCTCTAGTGTGGGTGCGTTGGTGTGTCTTGAGATGGCTGATTTTGGTGAAAGCCTTCCCACACACGTAACAGTTGTATGGTCTCTCTCCAGTATGGATGCGTTGGTGTCTTTTTTGTTCACTTGTATTAGTGAAACATTTCCCACACTGGCCACAAGAGTGCTGTTTCTCTCTGGTGTGTTTGTGTGTCTTGCAGGTGTTTACTTGGGTCAAAGTCTTTGTTGGGGTTAGGAGATCCTTATCTTCCCAAGAACTTTCAGTTTTCATGTTTTCTTGGATTACAGGGTTTGCTAGAGTTGGAAAGTTGTTGTCTTCCCAGCAACTTTCTGTTTTGATGTCATTTGCTTGGATTAAAGTTGTTGCTGGAACTGGATGGTCTTTATCTTCCAATGAATGTTCAGGTTTAATGGTTGCTTGAGTCCTTCCAGGAGTTGGGAGGTCTTCGTCTTCCCAAGGACTTTCAGTTTTAATGTTGGGTACTTGAGTGACAGTCCTTCCAGGAGTTGGGAGGTCCTCATCTTCCCAAGTACTTTCAATTTTGATGTTGGCTTGCATTGATGTCTCTGCTGGTGTTAGGAAATCACCATCTTCCAAAGCACTTTCAGTTTTGATGGTTATGTGGGTGAAAGTCTCCACTGGAGTTGCGAGATCTTTGTCTTCCCAAAAACTTCCAGGTTTCTGGCCAACATTGCCTTGTTCCTACCCAATAAAGAAACACATAGACAGTTAATAAAAGTAAGTAATGGAGCATGCTTAAGAGTTTCACGAGTTCAGAAAATCAAGTACGATGTTGATGAGTGATTTATTGATACTGTATTTCCTCCTTTGAAAATTCATCAGAGTTGAAAGCACCAAAAAAAAAAGAAAAATCAATCAATCAGGAACACATACACTGTAAAAAGTAAAGAAATTTCCATCAAAATTGCCTTTTATTCGTATGAATTCTCCTAAATTAGGGTTTCTCAACAGGGGCAGTACTGCCCCCCAGGGGATGTTTGGACAACGTTGGGGGGCGTTTTGAAGGAGACAGCTGAGGAGGGGGGGGGTGCTCAGACACAACTGGGGGGCATTAGTCGCTGTTATTCATCACAATTAATAAGTAAATACACTACCAGTCAAAAGTTTGGACACACCTTCTCATTCAAATGAGATGAGATGGACCGCAGATGGCCAACAAGTGCTGAGCATCACTGGGAACTCCTTCAAGACTGTTGGAAAACATTTCAGGTGACAACCTCATGAAGCTCATCAAGAGAATGACAAGAATGTGTAAAGCAGTAATCAAAGCAAAGGGTGGCTGTTTTGAAGAATCTAAAATATAAAACATTTTTTGAGTTATGTCACACTTTTTTTAACCTACATAATTCCATGTGTTCATTCATAGTTTTGATGCCTTCAGTGAGAATCTACAATGTAAATAGTCATGAAAATAAA
>JAPQRQ010011089.1:0-15259 GCA_037367365.1 Apogon talboti
TCTCTCTCTCTCTCTCTCTCTCTCTCTCTCTCTCTCTCTCTCTCTCTCTCTCTCTCTCTCTCTCTCTCTCTCTTACTACGGGACTTTACTTCAATCACACATCAGAACTTTTGGGAAATTGTAGAAAAATTGGTTTTATTTTGCGGAAAACTAATGGAAACCCAGCTACAGTCATTTTGTGCAACATTAATTCACCAATAAAACCCATGTAGTTTGTCCAATGACAATGGTTGCAGACACTTGTTTTTATGTTCACTTACTGATATACTTTGCTGAAGAAGTCACTTTTTCTTCAGCTTTCTCTATTTGGATATAATAACCTTGAACATCTAACTGATCAGTAAATTTGATATAGAAAAACACTTTATCACTGTAAAATGCAAAGTGCAAAAGATGATATTATATTGAATGATAATAAATCACTAAGGAAAGGTTACATGTATAAACAGATTAATTTGGAAGTTGTCAAAAAATAGTTAGGTCTTTAAGGATTAAATGAAACACATTCTTCTAACTGTAAAAACTACACTTTGCACATTGTCCTTTTTTCCACAGTCCACAGGAAACCCCACATCAGTTCTTTGTCAAGCAGAAAAAAGTAATTTTCTCAATCATAGAGTGAGATTTGTCCTTACTGCCAAAATTTTCCTTTGCACAATTTCTCCTTTTGAGTTGCGGTATTATAATAATACACAGTCTTTAAGGCAGGACAAAAGAATTGGATGGCTGCTAAAAGTGGGCCAATTAGACTGATATTGTGCAATGGCCCATACTAAAAGATGTCGGCCGTTGTGAGAACATTCCAGATTTTGACAACGTACTCCGAATGATTTGGTATTTTAGGGTTTGTTAAGTAGAGCTGTTTAATAGAGCTCTGAATGGTGTACTTGTTTCATGAAGACACTCTTTGACATCCTGCAGCTTAAGTGTTGCATGTTCGCATAGAAAAGAGACAATTTGTACAGTAGATCTGTTTCTCAAAGTACACAAGATTAGCCTCCTAATGATTCTGTAATGCTTCTGGATACAATAAAATATAATGGAAAGAAGGACGAAGGCTGAATATGAAGAACAGAAAGAAAAGCACTGACTGTGTTAAACTATTTGTGAACTTTATCCCTTTGTTAGAGCAGTGTATTGCCTTGTGTTTACAGTAGAAATAAATGTAAGATTATTGCTTGGGTAATTCTACAGTATTGTTTTTTGCTCTCCCACCACGGAAACAAATAAAGAACCTCTAACAGCACCGAGAACATTTTAATCAATAGAGTACCATTTTTAAGTGGCCTTATTTATACCATGTTGCTGTTGTTTAAATGAGAGCAATATCTTCTAGTGTGACCAACTATTTACTAAATGCAGAACCTTGTATGATCAGAATAACCAGCGCATTATCAATGAATATAACTGCAACAATTTCTTAATAGATACAGTGTCCTGAAGAAAACAGACATTGTTATCTAATTAGCAGCATCTGCCCTGCAGTATAAGCAACCCAAGCTCCAAAATGAAATGAAAATGTGCAGTAGTTGTAATATGTTTGGCTTTATTGGTCTTCTGTATAAAGTTCTTCTGTTTTCTGTAAAAACATCTTCCTCCTGTATATCCTGCACTGTAATTGGTCATTATTTCTGGGCAAAAATGACTGCAGCAATCTAAGTAAATTGTGGATTCAGCTGCACCACCAAAGATTTAGATCAAAACATATTCCCCGACATAGATTGATAAATAATGAAGTGTAAAAGGATAGTCCATATCATTTTAATGTATGGAAATGAACCTGTTATAAAGCAGACGGTATGTCTTTGGCTTGTAATGAGCAGTGGAGTGAGCATCTTAATACCTTAGAGGGATTTTACTATTGCCTTATGGCGGGTGTACGGCTGGGCAAAAATAATTAGTCAAAACTCACATATAGCACTTGTGGAAGGAGAGGGATTTGCTCTTGTTATGCCAGAGAGACTAAATAAGACACAAACCAAGATTCTTTAATACCCACTGTTTCTACATGGTGGTTTATTAAAAGCACTCTGCGTTTATATGCCTGCTGATAAAATGTGAAGACAAAAGTGCATCAGAAAATTATCCTTATGAGTGTTAAAAGAACCAAATATGAAATTTTCATCAATTGGGCATGGAGCAATTTGTGGTTGTGTAATGCTATTGGATAGCAACAAATGTCCATTTTTGGTAGTGCAGATCTATTGAATTTCAACCAGATATGAAATGGAATTGCTGTCATCCAATTGGCTTTTTGCTTTTTGTTGGAGCATTTCCTCTGCTCTGTTTACTCTCCAAAGCGGTCCATTATTTTTGAAAAGCTGTAGTTGACACTGCTAGCAGCCTGTCCTTCATCTTCAGCTGGGAAAATTCCACAAGTCCCCAAGCACTTACGAGTGTCAGTGTCACAGAAGAAAAGGAATAATAAAAAAAAAAACACTAAGAGCAGTTGGTCAGAACGCTTCAAATCAGCTCAGACACTACGAATGGCCACTTACCAATTACAGCACAATGTGATTCAACCCTCTTTACAGACAGCGTGGAGCCCTTAGTGATAAAATATGCATCATCTTCCCACGGCCCAGTCTTCCAGATAGCCAGCAGAAGGGTCGGGTAACCTCTATACATCTGAGTGTGACAGCAGACAGAGCCCGACTCTGTGCCAGAACCACGACTCTCCAGGGAAATCATTTAGTTGAGAACTTGGGCCCAGTCACAGTCTGTTCGCTGCTGATAAAGGGGTCATCCCGTGCCTGGGTCCTGTCCTGCATCCTCTCCACATCCTGTTTCAAAAACCCATCAGCCATACGATGATTAACTCAAGAAAAGAAAAAAAAAAAGATTAAAGGAGGAGAATATCATGAAAGAAAAAGAAGCAGGGGTGTGCTGTGTCTGTGTAATCTCGCAAAATGCCACAGTTTTACTGACTGGGATATAATGACTGTCTTTGAAGGAATAGCAACAGGCCGTAGCTTTGATGTAGACTTCCATAGTATCACTGTTCATTTCTTCACTTATCCGTCTCCCAGTAATGGATACACCTAAGCCATTTCTACCTCGGACAGAGTACATTCATTATAGTATTTATTTCGGAAGATAGAAATAATAAGCCTATCCTGTTAAAGTGTGCGATGCTATGCAGCATGTCAATTTGCACCATGTAGAAACTAATTATGCTTTCAACATTGTCAAGCCAAAGATAGCCTTCTCCATTTGGTCATTCATTAAAAATATGTTGCAATTAAGCTGATCCATTATGAGCTTAATTAAGGCGTTAATGCTGACAAATCCACACAGTGCAGCAGGATAAAAAGTAGAGACTCCTTAAAAATTAAAAAAAAAAATAAAAAAAATACTGTGCCAAAGCTGCAAACTTGAAACAACTGATAACAAGCCACATAAGTCAGACTCCAGCTAAAGCATAAACAGGTACTAACAATGTTCCACCACAGAACAACAAACAGGAGCATCATTTGTTTGACAGCGAGTGAAATTGTTAATTTTCCTAGATTAGTGTGGTAGGCCTGAAATAAAAGCTTTGAATGGAGGACAAGCCGCTGTTTTAGTTTAATGACCTTATTTCCCAAAGGTGTAGAAATGGATGGATGAGAAAGAGAGGATTCGCAGACACATCACCAATTAAGCAGGAGCCATTTAACCTCCACGCTGAACAAGACAAGATGGGTTAAACACATGGAGGAGGGTGAAGAACAGTGTTTAATGTCTACAACTGTGTGTGATTCTATTTGGAGCAGCTGCTACAGTGGAAGCACCTACAAAGAATAATGAGCCTTTGTGAATTGATGCTATGGCATACTTTGGTTGTAGTGACAGTGGAGTCATTTGTGTCCTCACACTGTTTGGGTTGTATATATTGTTACTTGCAAAGAGCGGAAAGGAGAACACATAATTACAAATTGGTGGGGAACCAGTTTGATAGTAGTTTAGCTGTCCTTTCAGGTTTTTTTTTTTTAATCCTCTACAGAGGATTAGCATCCTGTGCCCAGCAACGAGGCCGCATTTAATGGGGGTGAATTGAGTGTTTTGACTTTAGCAGCAGTTCTGTCTCAGGAGAGGAGACAAGCTAACAAGATGGACATGTAAAGGCCTTCGGCTACAAAACCGTTTCCTAAAACTAACATTATCTCTCTAGTGAAACACTTCTGGAGTCTAGTGTTGTCATTATGTTCACATGTAATCACATTAACCATCAGTCCCCTTGCTATTATTACACACACTGATAGTTTTTGTGGTCAAGATAAAAAAGAACTATTTAAACTGGGAGCAGGTGGCTTTTAACAGACATACGAACTAAAACTGGACAAGAAAACAATGAATACATTTACTTTCTTTATAATCAGGGGTTTTGAATGTGAGTTTATTTATTTAATTGGGTCAAAACATAGAGTGTGAGGCTGATGGACTGCACATATAGCCTACTGCCTGGCCAAAAAAAAGTTACACACACAATACTTTGTTGGACAGTCTTTAGCTTTGATTACAGGATACAATCACTGTTACATTCAGTTTTGACTAAGATCTTGTATCGACTATAGTAGAGTTGAGCCTGAAGTTGTATTCGGCACATCCAAAAGATTACCAATGGGCTTCAGGTCTGATCCATGTGTAAAGGTGATGTCTCATGGTCTCTGAACCACTCTTTCATAATTTGGTCCTGATGAATCCAGGCATTGCCATCTTGGAATATGGAAAAAGAAAAAAGAAAAAAATCCCCTAATGTTCAGACCTGGTGGTTCAGTACATTGCGGTTCATCTGACTTCATTTTAAGGACGACAAGACCCGATCAACTGAACCAACCCCAGATCACAACCCTAACCCCCACAAGTTTGTACTGTAGACACTAGGCATGATGGGTAATCACTTCCTCTACCTCTCTTCTCACCCTGATGCACCCATCCCTTTGGCACTGGATCAATCTGGACTCATCAGACCATATGACCTTTTTCCATTGAAACACAGTCCAATCTTAATGCTCTGTATCAAACTGATGGTCGTTTAAGAAATGAGAAGCCACTGCATCAGTTAAAGTTAAAGAACTTGTTTCAGCTGGAACACATTAATCACTGCAGTAATTATCCAATGGATGGATTTGGAGCTACATGCTTAGTTAAATCCAGGTGGCAACCCCCCCAGCCTCTGGCTCTCCTTAACTTATAGTTACACATAATCAAAACCTACAGTGTTTGTGCATAAAATCACAATAAAAAACAAATACAGAAGTATAATGAACATCATAGCTTAAAAACCTTCATCTGTGCTTTGGTTTTGGCCAACCCTAAACTGTTATTTCCCAACACGTTATATTCAGGCTATATTTGATTTCACTTGGTAATGTGGTACAGATTTATGGAGAATGATGAGAGTTGATGAAATTGTAGCTGATATTGTGTTATTTTGTTAATGTGATGAATCTTCTCAATGCACCCCTGCACCGATGTTTTCATACTGAGCACAAAGTGAACATTGGAAGCAAAACATTTCCACAAAAAGTCACAAACAAAAATTAGTTAGTGGTTGTTGCACAAATTGAGGTGAATGGATGTCTGGGGGAATGCTTGAACCCAAATGAAGGGTTTGTGCTTATCTGGTGGCTTCAAGACTACACTTTCTAAATTTAAAGAGCTATGAAGGAAAAGGAGATAAAAAAAAGAAACTCATTTCACCTTTCTTTTTAAAGAAGAAGCTGCTTTGTTTTTATGTTGCACATGACAACTGCTCAGTGTGCAAAATAGTTGACTTCAGGTGACACCTACACAGTCATGAATTTGGCCATTTAAAGCAATTAAATAGGCAACTGATGGGAAAAAATAATCCAGCACTCAAATCTAGGTCAGTAAAAGAAAGTGAAAACGAGCTCTGAAAATATCTTGTTGGGATAATTAACAGAGGTGTCCAGTGCTGAGCAGAAAAGTACAGGTTTATTACTGGTATCTTATGGTGTCATTCCACTCTATTGGCAAATTATGCTAAATGATGACATTTAAAAAAGAAAAGAAAAACAATTTTTTTGCAATTTTGCTGCCACTTGTAGCAACAATGCAGTAAAAGCTCCTCTAGTTTTGTATTCGTTTTTTAAATGTGTTCACACTCCATTAGGCATTAAAGCACAACTACATGTCTCCATCATGTGACCTAAATAGCTATAGAGTATTCTGAACCCAAAAAGTTATCAAAGCTTGCAAACTTAAACTACAGCTGAAATTAAACTCATCTCAAAGTAGCTGCAGCCTCAAAGTATTACAGTTAGACATGTATGATGTTGGATTAATGTGAGTATAACTTATCCTTCCAATTAATTATTCACTAATTAAAATAATTGAATACCATGGACTATTAACGTGAGGATTAGCTGCCGTGTTTACAGATTGTGTTGTCACGCTTCCTGAATTCATTTCTCAGGTGACAAATATCAGGGTTAGCACAAGCAGCTTCTACTTTTCATTGCCTCTTAACACTTTCCCCAGTCAGCATTTGGTATTTACAGAGGATGCAGTGTGCAGTGAATGCAACATCAGAGGTCTTGAGCGGCTCAGTTTGTGCACATTGTATATAATATATCCAACAGTGTGATGTTCTCCCGCTTCAGGCAGTGGATAATTGAAAGCCAGGTTTTATTTGTCTGTGATTGTTATTTTGTTGGAAGGATGTGTTTTAATCCCTTTTTTGAGGGTGAACTGCTGAAGAAGCAAAGCTGTATCAAGCTCTACAGTGATGTATTGAATATTTAACAGGATCAATTGTCACGATGGGGTAGAGGAGGAAAAAACAAGGTGAAAATTACTGCAATTATTCCTCAAGAGGGAAATGCCAACTGTCTCCTTACAAGCATTGAACAACAGACTTGGCTAACAATAAATTTAATTTGACTGCAAATGATTTTCCCCCTCACATTCATTTTGGACTGAACACGTGCTAATTGTGCTGCTCCTGCTGATGTTAAAACTCAAAGGTCTAAACAGCCGCCGGCGACCTAAAGCATCTACTGATCTAAAGTGTTTAACAACTTTTGAAACACTAATCCCATCAATACAGGTAAATAATTCAGACAAAAAGCAGTTTCTCCACTTTTCATCACTATTATATGTGTCTTTTTTTTAGATGTGTAATTACTGTCATGTTCTGAAACATCAATTCATCAATAATATCCGTTTAGTTTGACAAACAGTGCTAGCAGACACTTTTTTATGTTCAGCTGAATTTACTCTGAGCTCTAATGAACACCTACATGATCAGTAAATTAAACATAGACAGATTCCTGATTTTCTCTGAAAAATGTAGAGGATAAAAATAACAAATGGTGCTTAATCACTTAGCAAAGGTTAAATATAGAGAAAAAATAATTTGGAAATTGCCACAAACATAGTAGTAGATATTTAAGGGTTAATGTGTAAATTATACAACTTCACCTCACCATGTAAGACAAACAAACATAATGCAGTCAAGTGCACAGTTCAACAACGTAAAATACACTTTCACACATGTTCTCTTATATGATGACTGCACCGCTAATCAAGCAATGAAGTATCCTTACACCTTCCTGTTTCTCTCATTGCTCTGTTTAGTGCGTGTAATTGTGCGGCTCATGCTTGGTTTCATTGAGGACCCGGCGAAGCACGAAGCTTTAAAATGCTGAAAAAAAGTCTTGTTTACTTGCTCCACTTGGCTGTCATGGCCCTGTGTGTCCAGGGGCAGGGCAGGCATCCTAATCAGAGCAACCTGGGAACATGCTGATCTCACTTGTAATAATGAAGAATAGGGAGATTTACTAAGAAGTTGCGAACGCCAAACATTTTCACATGGCAGCCCATGCGTGATGCCTGACAGAGCCTCCTTCTCTGGGACGCTGGCAACCTTGTTCTGTCACTATTACCACACACCTTATTTGTATGTGTGTGTGCATGTTTTGAGTGGAATAGCTGTTTGAGGAGGGGGAACAAGGAGATCAGCTCAGGAAAAACATTACAGCAGATGGCGTGATGAGGCAAAAGTTATTCAGTTTGGAGTGCACCAGGATAAATAACAGCAAAGAACACAGCCCCCTATTATGAGCTTGTTGTCTCTGCTCTCACGCTTTAACAGCAGCTCCTTCTCCTTCCTGTCACTTGTTTTTCTCTCATATTTTCTTCATGGCACAGACATTTTTTTTCTGCTTTCAAGTTGCCACTCATTTTCTCTGCGACTCTAGTGCTCTGTCTCAAAGGGCACCTTTAGAAATTGCGCAAAATTAAGTCCCCCCACCACAGATTGATCCTCTCTGAGATTGTCCTATTTTTGACCTGATAGCTTTCAGCGTGCTTGAGGCGGATTTAGTGTCCATGGGTGTAGATGACTTTGACTTCTCACATCATTTCCCATCAGATAGAGAAAATAACTAAGATGATAATTGCTGAAAAACACTTGAACAGAACTGTACTTCAAGAAGTTTTCTGTGAAGAGTGAAAACTCAAGGATGGGGACTGGCAAAAAAAAAAGGATTTTTGTTTTTTTTTTTTTTTACTTTGGTGGAATGCTTCCACACTTGCGATAGCTAGGGTTGAGTAATCTTCCACTATCCCTTCCCACAACCCTGAACAACAATAAAGGGTTATAGAGACAGACTGTATAATCAAATACTCAAACAGTCAACCTGATGAAAGCTCTTTTTGAAACTTTTAGTTCGGAACAAAACACGCCTCCACAGTGGTCCAGATACATTAATATTTTTCTCATTAGGTTTAAAAGCCATGTATCTAAATGTAACCGACTGCATTCTTTAGTCTTTTTGTAGTGGTCTTTGCAAAAGAAAAAAATACTCAGTGTCATTGATATTTAGTGTGGTATTCACCCATTCAGGGTTTCAGTCACAACTTAATGTAACATAAACTAGTATTCAGTCAAATTCCATGGCTATTATATTGAGTGAATGAATAACATAAACCATTCTTGTTTTTGTTTTTTTCATTTCCTTTTGACATAACATGCATCTGACTGTCCGTCACCATGTTTCTTGAACAAACATGGAAAAAATTCAATATTTTTTCATCAGACATGCTACAATTTATCAGTCATGTGTTGTGCCTTTTTGCTATTTTGCGCGTCATCCGCCAGTGTTGTTTGTCATACTATTAGTCATTTCCAAAGCTGAACTACAAAAAACATTCAGTATCATTCCAATAAAGTGCCTGGGACCTAGCCACTCTTATGTCTATGGGTGAACTTATGGAAAATATGTCACTAAGTAGTGTTAAATCTTTGTAATGAACAATCCTTACAAGACCAACACTGTAATGCTGCAAGTTTTTTGGTAAGAAAATGTGCTTTAGATTGTATTTATGTATTTGAGTCAATTGAAAAGGAAACTGAACTCCCCTTAAATCCTGTTGTGCATGAATGCTAACTCTTAATATACCTTCACACATGGTTGGTGTTGATTAAAAGAGCAAGAATGCAGCTGTGTGCAAAGTGCACTGGAACATAACTGGATATTAAATAATGTTAATAAAACAGACAGACAGCTGCTATAAAATAAGATTATAGTTGTCAGAGAACCGATATGATTCAGGGGACGCTGTGTAAAAATTACTGCTGCACCTTGGGTTCTGTGCTGCACAGAAAGGGGGCTTGTGTGATTTAACAAGATGGAAAGTACAAGAAAATCCAGCGAGAAAGAAAGGAAAAACTGAAAAGTCTCTGGCGCGGCAGCAATTAGAAGCCGCCTGCAGAGTCATGCATCTTCATATAGGGACTGGCTGACACATGGATAGAAATATAAATGACGCCCCCCTTGCTCATCTTAATGCATAATTAACATTTAACATTACAAGACTTTGTTTATTTGGATTTAAAAGATTAATGATTGGATTCACACTTGAACGAGTCAAGGAGGTCCAGAGAGGGTGGCATGCACAATGTCTTTTCAAAAGCATAATTTCCGTCACATCATTGTGGTTTGAAAGCAGCACTGGCATCGTTGTGCTCTTCACATTTGGGGCATAGAGTGGAAAATTAGAGGCTGTGTTTACTGTATCATCAAGTGAAACATTTAACAAATTAAGAGTACAGATTAGATTTAGCCTGGAAATGTTTTACCCTTGTCAGATCAGAGATTGCTTGTACGTGTCACTGACTGTTGGAGAGAGATTACAAACAGAATATGATGTTGAACGCTTCAGTGTGTGATTACATTTCATTAGACTGGATTTATGATGGTCTGAGAGGAAACTAGACATCTGCACCCGCTCTTGACACTGTTTACAATCTGTGGAATCTGTCCCCGTTTTTCCCTGTCGAGGTGATGGCAGGTCGTGTGTTTTCAGAGAGGTGTGGCTGTCACATATGTCACTGACACTTTTAATTACAGATCGCTGTTAAGATTCTCTCATATGAGACTCTGAGACGCCATAGCTGCTCACTCAACCATGATATTTTAGCTTCACTTTCCAAAGCGCCATGAAATAAAATCTACCTTTGAATTCAATCTTTTTTTTGGGGGGTGGCAGAGAGAGGAGAGCTGCAGGAGGAAGATCTGTGTTCTCACATTCTGGCCTTTCCACCTCCTGAAGTTTTAATATAGACAACCTTTCATTTAGCTCTACTATTTCTCAGTCCACCTGACTCGCATGATAACTAGTGTTATCATGTAAACATGTTCAGCCGAAACACAAGAGAATATGCAAAGTCTACACAAAGACAGCTCAGCTTCAGGAGTTTAACCTAAGTCTTCAGTGCTTGAAGCCAGAGCTGCTAAAGCACCCAAACGCTGCCAGGCATTAATGATTCCACATTTTCTCCAGGGTTTAAAATTTGACTCATATGTTTTCTGTGCCAAAAAACTGTTATGCGTCTCTCAACTTTGGATTCTTACAAAGGTAGAGGTGCAACATGTAGACTGTGGAAAAACACAGTAGAAGCCCAGACCCTGTAATACTGTAACAGATCAGTTAGACAGCCGCCAATGGTTCTTTTATAGACAGTAAAAGGATACATGAGGGTTTTAAATAAAGAATTAAAGCCCTAAAACTATGGAACGCAATAGTGAACTGAATAAATCAAATGTGCAAATGCACTTTCTCCCAGAGATGTTCAGTTTTCAAGCCACCCAAGTTAAAGAGAATTAACGTTCTCTACCTGCTGGACAGGAAAATTTGATATTCACTAACAGACCTGATCAGGGGTGATATTCAAGTCACAGGCTTATTAATGTAACCTTTAGGCAGTGTCCAGCCGCTCTCAAAGTAGACTAGTCTGCAGCAGCTCTGCTGTCCTACAAGCTAACACTGATGCAATGAATAAAATGAAAATGTCATGTCAATAAATAAAGAAATAATTCTAAAAAGATGCATTGTGCTTGACTTCCATTAAGAAATGCTGTTTGGTTGTTGCATATTGAGCTGATTCAAATGTCAACTTCATTTTCTATCTGTAGCTGATGAGGAGATGAACATTTGTAAGAATCATCCTAATCTCAGAAATATCATTAATTCCATTTTAATATAATTTGCATAATCAGGTCTAAGAATGTGGTTGATGTGCTGTATTTTTACAGGCGCAAATATTTATTTGACCCCAGAAAAGCTCATAATGAAAATCAATAATGGACTTTCACAATTGAGGTGCCTGCTCTTTCAGGACAGTAAAATCTGCATCACATCACAGAACAAAAGAAATAACGAGCTAGAGTCACACCGAACACAAAATGAGTCCCAGCTAATATCCCACAAGGGGGAAATAATTAGAGGTTTTATGGAAGTCTTTGGCGTGTTGCATATTTTGCAGCACTAATGAAATTAGATAATCCCAGCAAGGTGAGTAGCAAAACACATATATGGCGTTATTAAAAGAAAGTGCACTAAGAAATCCCTTATGTCTGCAGTTTCAATTGAAATAATGTTCATGGAGCAATAAGTATGATGGGCTTTTAATACTGCTTTCCGCTGACTTATTTATGAATCTGTGTATCGTTACATTGGTCATTATGTTTGATGGAACACTTTAATGTACAGCTCACATTTGCAGCATAGCTTACAGCCTCTAATGTGTAGACAATTAATATGCAATATAAGCTGCAGAAATGGGGTAGTTTGTAGCACTTCACTGGCTAACCATCAACTTAAACTGACCTGTCTGGTGTTACTTTCAAAGGACTTTTGACCCGTAAGTACACTGAAGCCACTAAGGTTTGTCACTTAGCTCTCTCCAAGTGATTAATTACACTTGATGAGGACACATTAGCAGCCTATCTGAGCCTTAGTAGATTTTTCTCTACCCCCCCCCCCCCCCATCCCTGTTGAGTACATGGCAATTTAATGAGCAGTGGGGAAGGAAGACAACAAGAGAGATGATCGAGATGGAGCCAATTTGCACGTCAATGGCTGCAAGCCTTGCTGTAACGAGGACACAAGCAGACATAGATGAAGAGTGGTGAAGAGGAACAGGAGGCTGCAGGAAGCTGCTTCAAATTCCATGTTTAATTAAAGTGACCCTTGTGTTTGTGACTGAAGGTACAAAGCCAATACTGTATTTGACATGAATACACATTACTGTGTGCACAAGCAAATAGTAATTTATGGCTGGGTTGTCTAATTGACCGACTTATTGATTAGTAAATGAAACTGTTAAACAGTAGTAGCTGGAGACCTGCTGCACCTGATCTTTGCTGGGACTGTACTGGACTAACCAGTTCATTGTGACAGGGATTTCAGGGTATGACTCAGAGGGTCCTGCACATATCTATGCAGCATGTGGCTACCTGGACTCTCATGCTTCAGTAACACATTTAATGGGGGCTTTAGCTTCGCCAGATGAGAAGTGGTGTGTAAAAGAGAGTGTGGTCATGCTAATGCTAATCACTGGACTGACTGCTGAGCATATCCCTGTGCCGCGGAGTTTTCTGGCTTTCACACTGGAAGAAAATGTGTCAATGTCACGCTAAAATCATTTGGTGCTTTTGTAAGGAATGCTTTAGTAGTCGTTTGTGTGTAGTTTATCTTATTTACTGCACAATATAGCTACGGTAATGCACAGAAATATGTCAGTGAATGCTGTTGTAATGACAGACAAACCAAATCGTCAGCCTGTAATAGTGAAAAATCAATAACTGAACTATAAAGTAGGCCAGACAAATTTAGTACATATTACTGTAAAGACCTCACTTAGATGGGGGCATACACTGGAACATCCCCATCCTATTACTAAATGAGTGAATTGGAGAAGTGATGGTTTAAAGTGTTTTATTTTTTTAATTCAATTGCACTGTGCTATGATATTGAGAAAATTGAGCGAAGAACTAAAGTGAAACTGGAAATTCTGTGTTAAATCTCAGAAGTAAGAAAATATTTTCTGAAGCAAAATGTTGGAAATCAGTCTTTTTTTCCTTTATACTTAAAGGTTTATCATATTTGTTGTTGATAGAGCATTATTTCCCTCTATTTTCCAAACAAAAGATTTAACTGCTTTAAAGGTTTTATTATGTGTCAAGGTGAAAGTGATTTGACCGATGAAAACAAAGCTACAATGATATATAGGAGATGCAGTTTTTAAAGGTTAAAAACTATACTTGTGATGGCTGTCAGCTGGTTTTAGGACAAGAAATCATTCCAAAAAGAAAGTTCAAAGATCAAAAATTTCATTGAGCTGCAGATGCTAGTTTAACACGTACGCACATCAAACCGACTGAACGTGTTTCTCACACCCTTCACTTCGCTGGAAGAAGTTTCTGGATGCTGAACACACATGACACTCAACTACCCAACACTGAAGGGAGGGGAGGAGTGAGGAAAAGGCGGAAGGAATTTGACGAGGAGGGAAAATGCTATCTATCTGTCATTGGGGATGTTAGAGATGGTGAGGGGATGATTGCATAGAGCAGTGAGGAAGAGAGAAGGCAAACTAATCGGCCTCTGTCTATTCTTTCCTGACACATTGCTTAACCAGAGTTGACAAGCTTCGAAAAGAAGAAGAGTTTTGATGGGGAGATAGCTGAGACTGCCTCAAAAACATGACACGGTTTGCATAAAGGGACAGACAGACGCTTGTTTTTTTTTGTTTTGTTTTGTTTTGTTTTTTTGAATACACAATGCAGTGAGAGTGAGACAAGAATACACTTGACTGACTACATGTGTGTTTGTGGACTCTGGAGTTAGTTTAGGTGTGTATTCTAGTCCTTTTTCTGCCCTGAGGCTTTTAGCCACACTGGAAAACCAGGAGCTCATAAATGAGTAGCTCTAACAAGACTGCAGTTTAATTCAGGGATGCCTCAGCAAACCAGAGGACCATATCCAACACTCAGGATACAGTTACATGTAGTCAGGCTGATTGTCTTAGGATTCAACTACAGCCTCATCCATCTGCCTTAGACTTGTACTTAAAGGCACACAGATTTTGGTTATTGTTTTCCCAGTCAGGAGAAAAACATGTAACAAGTGCAAGGGTAAGTGGCACCGCAAAGGGCACAGACACAGATGGTCATTAAGCCAAATGGCATAACAGGTCAGCCAGAGAGCACGTATACATATGTTGAGGAGGAAAACAGAGAAAATGGCAAGTCTACCAGAAGAAGAGTTGTGCCTAAAATGGAGATCAGAGAAACTGCTTCGAATTCTGAAACCATCTGGATGTGCGCTGTAGATTTTCAGCCTCCATCAGATGAGGAAGTTTGTGCCCATGATTGATTGGCAAGTTTTTCAGATAAGGGCTGTACTTGGCATGGAGTGTTGGCTGGCAGTGATGAGGCAATCAGAGCTCTCGCCTTGAAGCAGACAGAAAATGCTTTGGCATAATTTAGCTGCTGGACTGACTGGGGATGAGAAGAGCTTGTGAGGGCAAAAGGTTTGCTCTTTTTATTGACACGAGCAGCAGTCAGCACAAATGAACACGGAGAGCTTCGCCGCTGCCATCAAACCATCACTATCACATTCACTGACCTTATTAACACGCTTATTCCATCCAGTTTGAAAAACAAGAGACAGGGTTTGCAGAACACCATTTTTACTGGCATGCTTTAACCATGCGACAGCCTTAATGCAACGCTAATTTTGTATATTATAAATCTGTGTTCTGCAGCTATTATGCAGCATTGTGTGTAATTTCTCCTGTCACCAGCAGGGGCGCCAATTCATTCATTATTCAAATGCTGCTGTAACAGCTTTATTGGTTTATTATCATCATCATTAATTATTATAATCCTTCCACGACCCCCATCCTATATATATATATATATATATATATATATATTTTTTTTTTTTATAGTCCATTGTCTTT
>JAPQRQ010011146.1:0-15255 GCA_037367365.1 Apogon talboti
AGGAGGAGCACACACCCACACTCATGTCCCAGTCTGTGGGTCCAGGTCGGTGGATCTGATCTGTGGAGCTCGGAGCTGGGATGGTGGCAGAGGAGATCGTGGTGTCCCTCTCAGGTGGGGCCCCCTGGGGCTTCAGGCTGCAGGGGGGGGCCGAGCACCAGAAGCCTCTACAGGTGGCCAAGGTACGACCCCAAGTATGTGCATGTGCATGAAGGAATGAGTGTGGAGGAGGTGACATGACGGTCAGGTTGTGCTTTGTGTGTTTGTAATATGAAGCTTTACTTTACTTTAACATCTATTAAATGTTTATTTCATCAATTAACTGTGAGATAATGTGATATCTTTAAACCCTCAGCCCATTTCAACCCTTCTTCTTCTGCTTCTGTCATGATTCACTTTGTGTTTCAGTGTCACTGCATGATCTGGAGTTGTATCTCCTTGTCATGACAGACAGATTCCTTCTAATGTGGTTTAAAAGATGTGATGTTTGATGCATGTACAGAAAGTTTCATGGTGGTTAGTTGTTAGATTACATTGAATTAGATTAAATAGAACTTTATTGATGCCTTTGGGCAGATCCCTCAGGAAATTAAGGCTCCAATAGCAGCACAAACACACGAATGTACAAAATATTAATAACAATAACTATGAACATGGAGGTGAAAAAACAGGCAATCGCACATTAGCAAATGCTAGTGGAAATAATAAGTAGTAGTAGTAGTAATAATTATAATAATAATAATCTGCACAATATGTACATACTGTATGTATGTGTATATAGTTTAATAATCACAGGATAAAAGTTATAGTAAAGTGATAACAGTAACAGTAGTAGTAACATTGATATATAGGTAATATAAGTATGTAAATAATAGGAATAATGTAATAAATGTATTAGATGTAACAGAATACATGCAATGAATATTAGAAGCATCTTAATAAGTTCATTCAGTGGATTAGTTTTTAAAGACTTTTCTACAAATATGGTTAAAATCAACCCAAAACGAGGGTGAAAAGATGTAAAGCTATAGAATAAATACAGTAATAGATTGCATTTATTATGTAATTTAACCCTCAAACACCTAAAGAGAAACTTATCTAAAATGTTTACCACTAATCCTATTAATACATGTCAATAATTCGTGTTAATACAGTCATTCATCTTTTCATGGTCATCAGATATGACCCATTTGGACGTTCAGAGGCTCTGTAGTTACCATGGAAACACCGTCATCTTTTACAACATTGATTCATCAGTAAAACCCATGGAGTTGGATCAGTGACAGTGGATGGACACACTGGGTTTGTGTTCAGTTTATGATATCAGATCAAATTATGGTAAATACCTAAAAAATGCAAAATACAGAGGATTATATTATGATAAATGCTGATAATTCACTTAGGAAAGGTTAAATGTAGAGACAAATGACAGTGGTTGTAGATGCATTTTTTCTGTTCAGTTAATGATAGATTTTTCTGAAAACTTGGCTTTTTCTTCAGTTTTCTCTGTTTGATATAATAACCTTTGAATTTACTCTGAGCTTTAATGAACATCTGCATGATCAGTGAATGAAATGTAAGAAAATACATGATTGTAACTGAAAAGTGGTGATAAGTCACTTCAGAATAGTTCAGTGTACAGACTTTACTGTACATGAGGCTGATTTTACTTCATATACAGTAAATCTCACCGCTACATTGTAACCCCCCAGTCGGATTATTGTCTCAGTTTCTACAAATACTTCATCCATCTGCGTTTATGTCTGTTGACAGACCGGAATATTCTCTCTAATAAGAAAATCTATTCTGGAGGAGGCGGAATGTGACCTCGCTCACACCGGCTGACGTTAACAGTTGGACGGCCCCTGGTGGAGCTGCTCTGGCTCCTCTTTATCTGGGATTTTCAGGCAGATAAGGTCACCCTAACGAGGGTTTGATCGCTATGTACCGGCTTCCTCTGAGCGGTGACTTGTCATTTGCATGTACACGACGTGGACAAAAGCATGTGGACACGTTGAATCCAGGTTTTTGTTTTCTAACAGGGGTCTGGGACACAAAACAATAACGACTAATGTCAGAATGTAGTTTTATGTTGGAATAAATATCATGTCATTGGTTAGTTTGGTTTACATTGTTATCTTTGTTTCCAAAATGAATCAGAGATAGTTTGGACTTAATTTCTCTCAACATTATTTTATTTTTTTTATCCATGACTATGATTTTAAATGTTCTGCCTCTAAATTTTTTCTGCTCTGACTGTAAATAATAATTTCCTTCCACAACTAACCATCTACTTTCTTCACATCTCACTGAGGAAGAAAGACCTCCCATTAAACTTGAAGGAAATATTGATGTTTCTATGTTCAGTGATCATGAACAGGACATCTTACAGCTGTAGACATGATATGTCCCAATATTTATGTCCATATAGTTTATAAAAATCAATATTTCCTTCAAGTTTAATGGTAGATTTTAAACAAAGATAACAATGTAAACCAAACTAACCAATGCAATGATATTTATTCCAATATAAAACTATATTCTGACATTAGTCAGTATTGTTTTGGATCCCAGACCCCTGTTAGAAAACAAACACCTGGATTCAACGTGTCCACATACTTTTGTCCATGTCGTGGATGTGTGAGGTGAGGCATAACTTCGATAAGCCTTGATGGGAACGGGACCCGACCTAGAGGATCAAAATAGCTCATCTAAGAGGAGCTGGAAGCCAGGCATGGAAAAAGGCTTCTCCTTCGTTGATACCACTCTCCTGTCAAATAATAAAGTGGTCACTTCTGCTTCCCTGGCTATTGCTTTTCCACTTTTCCCATCCTGTTCCTCTTGTCTTCCCCCTGTCTGTCGAGGAATGTGGTTGATTTTGCTGCTGGGTTTTATTTTTGGGTATGTGGGGAACATATGGTGGATGACAAGCGTGCCCCCTGGTCCAGACTGGTGATGCAGCTGTTCAGACCCCCTCATGATGCTCGTTTATGTGTCTGCAGGATGTAAAGTCTGCACATTCATTCTTGTGTGTGCTCATGGATGTGGTGATAGGAGATAGGAGGGGTCAAAGACACAGATAAGAGGGAAACTGGTGAAGTAGGTGGGGAACACTTAACATTTTTACCTCTGATAAATATGAGTGAGGAGTGGGTTTTATCTACATCCTTTAGAGGAAACTGCAGTCTAAGAATACATGAATCCCCTCCGTCACCCCCTCCAACCCCCCATAGACATACTTCCTGAAGGATCCCGTGACATCATCTCTCTGGGACGCCTCCTGGAACAGCTGCACGACTTTAGGGTTATTCTGATTCTAATGATCGGTCATTTGGGCGCTGTTTATAACAACAACAAAGACAGAAAACACATCTCAATCTATGAAAAGAATATAATGATAGAAATACATCCAGGTCTTCAAAGGTTAAAGGTTAACCTTATCATTTTATTATACCTATGGGGAAACTCAGTCTGCATTCTACCCCTCCTAATGCACACAGCATCTAGCATTAGCATTAGTGATTAGCATTAGCACATTAAAGGTTAACTCACTTTATTATCCCTGTAGCGAAATTCAGTCTGCATTTTCCCCATCCTAATCTAGCATTAGTTAGCGATTAGCATTAGCCTCTGGAGGGTTCTAAACCTATGTTTGTATACGTAACCGTGCAGAAGTCTTCTTTTAATTTTGTTCTTTACAAGGTTTTAATGAGTTTACATATTAATTTGTCGTATTAATTTGTGTGTATCAGAAAGTGTCGATTGAAAACATGGAGAACAATGGAGTCATGTTCTGTCTTTGTGTAGTTGAATGAAGTTGCACTTGAAACATCGAATGCAGGCGTATAAATCAGCGTATAGAATAGAATAAAATAGAATAGAATAGAATAGAATCTTTGTGGTATCTTTATATATAGTGCAACAAAATTGGATGCAATACTTGGTGCAAAAATACAAGTGATAAAAGACTTAAAATAAATAATAAAAATAGATGAAAACAATAAACAATACTAAAACTATAAAACACACACACACACACACACACAAACAACTCTCCTGGAACTATTGCACACCTCCTTAGTAGCATTCATCCTCTTTACATATTGTGCCCTTCAGTTCAGTAGCGTTCAGGGTAGCAGTGGCTCTGAGATAAAAATTGTTCCTTAGTCTGTTTGTTCTTGACTTAAGAGTCCTGTGAGAGTAAAGGATACACCACCACAACCCCAACCAACACCGCTGACTAAAATTTACAGCGGAACTTGCTGTAACGTCTTTTTTTTTGTGCAGGTTCGCAGACGTAGCAAAGCGTGTCGAGCTGGACTGAAGGAGCATGATGAGCTGGTTGCCATTGACGACCACATGTGTGCAGAGCTCAGTCACGCCCAGGCCATGAGCCTCCTGGACACACAGTGTGCCACGCTCAGCCTGAGGGTGAAGAGGTCAGAGGTCACCCAGATCGCATCACACACAACGCCAACACCTTCCAAATGTTTCCACACACAGTCAACTGGTTGTGTATGTTCGCAGGACGCCACCTGGATTTCACTCCTCATCCTACTCGGGTCGTTCTGCATCGCCCCGCTCCCTCATGAGGGTCCTGTCTCCGCCCCTGGACGCCCTACAGCCCCCCCACCACCACGGGGCGCCCACCGGCATCACCTCCCCCCCAGACAGCGAGGCGTATTATGGAGAAACAGACAGCGACGCAGACACACAGTCACAACCACACCGCCGCCAACGCAGAACGCCTCCTCATGCACGGTCGCCTGCACGATATGACAACCAAGAGGAGGAGGAGGAAACCTCAGAGATGAGCGGGTACGTCGATGAAAACCTGGAGAAACCCTGGACAAATGTCTGTTTAGGACCAAAAATAGTTTTAACTTTATTTTTCTGCATTTGTATCCTCTAGTTATTGGTTGATGATGGATGGATGGATGGATGGATTGATAATGGATGGATGGGTTGATAATGGATGGATGGATGGGTTGATAATGGATGGATGGATGGATGGGTTGATAATGGATGGATGGATGGATGGATGGGTTGATAATGGATGGATGGGTTGATAATGGATGGAGGGATGGATGGGTTGATAAATGGATGGATGGGTTGATAATGGATGGATGTCTAAATATAGTCTGTGGATGTGTAGATCTGACCTCCATCTCCATCACCTCCGTGTGAAATAAAGTACATTATCTGATGTTTTTTGACCAGTTGCATCTCTGACCTCAGGTATGAAAGCGCCACCGACGCCGCCTTCACCCTCCAGAGGCAGTGGGACGGTCAAGTCCCCGGCGTCCCCCGTAGAGAGCTCGTCTACCAGCCCCTGCAGACAGAGTGGGCCACTCCAGCCCACACCCCCCACACCCTCACCCCCCACTCCCTGACCCCGACCCCGGACCAGGGCCTGGCGGAGGCGGAGGGGGAAGGAGACAGCGGCTTCCAGGAGGCGGGGGGCTGCACGGGGCTCACCTGCCCTCCGTTGGTGTCTCCTGAGCGGGCAAAGGAGGCCCTGCTGCTGGGCTCTGGGAACCGGCTGGTGCCCATGGTTGGACCGCAGCAGACGCCGCTCAGCGACGAACTGACCACCACGTACATGGACAAAGCACGACAAGCCAGTGAGTATAGGTCATTGAACGCATCATCACCTCAGAGACTGGAGCTAATGTTAATGAGACCATCAGTGAGATCATTAGGTTTATGAGTGTTTAAAGTTATTAAACCAGGTCAGTGAACGTCATCAACTGAAACAAAAGCAGTGATGTAATGAAACTATATACTTTTACTTTATTTGGGTATTTCCATTCTCTGCTGCTTTATCTTTATACATCCTTACGTCCTACATCTCAATCAAAAAACTGCAGTCTCAGAAGAGATTGTGTGTTTCAGGAACGGGTCAATCAGAGCATAAAGTGCAAAGACAGTGAGTTTTTGATAAAGCTCAAAGCGTGTGTCCATGTAAGAAGAAAACCCTGAGTCAATAATCTGTGCAGATGGGTTAGTGTGTGTTTCCATGTTCAGATGTGTGTTCTTTAGTCCATTTAAAGCCTTATCACTGTCCACTCTGACCAGCTGTTGGACATGCAGTAGAACATCTGTGTCTCCCTCTAGTGGTGATCCGGTTACATGGACAGGCTGGCAGGCAGTGAGGTGACATACACCAGATCTGTGCAGTTATTCCACCTCCCCTCTATCTCCTCTGTCAGTATTCAGAGTATTCTGTATTTATAGGTGTTGAAGCTCCTGATGGACAGACTGGACAGACCTCACAGCTGAATATGCACCGTGGCTTCCATGTGTGTTGACGCAGGGCCATGAGGTCAGCGTATAATCACCTGGAAATGGGGACCATTGGGTTTTTATTACCTTAAAATACGCTGTTTACATTTACATAGGAAGTCAATGCTTCTGTAGATCACTGTTGTCAGACATGCGGCCCGTGGGGTCGTTGTCATTTCAGTGTCGTCATGGTAAATTCACATGGTTTGGTCAAATCTGTGTGATCGATGTAAAACCTGTTTCCCATAATGCTGTCTCTAGTCCGGTCTAGGCCTGAACATGGTCTAAGCCCTTTAGGATGGTGGTCTTTAGGAGGCATCCAACATTAGCTTACATCATCACCTGCTACGTTTGAGTGTGGACTTCTTTGGTTTATTCTGTTTGTTGACTTAAAGGTCCAAGACTTTGGATGGTTCAACTGCAGAACTGCAACTTAATATAATCAGTTGGACAGAATAATTGTTGTTTTTATCACCTCTACAGAGAGTCTTCTTCTTCTTCTGTCACTATCTGAGTTATTGCTAGTGTTTAGAATAAAGAGCTGTGAAGTTCTGCCACAGATACCAGTGTATTAGACTGAAGAGATATCAACTGGATTTGTTTCCAGTGACCACTAGAGGGAGTAGTGAGTCACTCTGCAGGTCTAACCTGCTGACGAAAACTAACACAAAGGCTGAGTCAAGGGTGAAAACCTGCTCTCTTACCTTTGAGCTTAAACTACAGTTAGATTAGAATTCTAGGAAATAAATAAGGTTCAGAATCAAAGAAAAGAAGTGATAGAAATAGAAGCTGTTGTTTTCTTCACTGGACTTTGTTAGATTCCAAACAGATCTTTAGTTCACCTATTGACAACACAAACCAACAGAAAACAGAGGGGATTAGTGGTTTTACTGTGGCTGTTTTCAATCTAAAACAGAGCTAAGCTAACAGAGCTGTAATGTAAACTATCAGTTGACGGAGCACATAAAGATTGTAAGACAGTGTTATTTTGAGCAACTGTTAAAATAAGTGTCAATGAGTTTTTGTTTGAAGAAGAAAACCTGATGATACTGTAATACAGATGTGTGATAGAGCCCCAGTAAGAAAATGAAAGCAACTAAGTGACATCTAGTACTGTATAACTGAGATTTAAAGATCTAAAACAACTAACAGGTACTTGCTAGTTTTACTTTCAGCTCGAATGCTAACAATCCCATATTCAAGTGGAATACAGTGTGTACGTGGTTGTAATGTGAGAAAGGGCAGGTCTTTGGCCGCTCTAGTCCACATTCTTCCTACAGTAAAGCTCTAAACTAAGTCTGTTCAGCTTCTGCTGTTGGAGGACACGTCTCTGATTACGGCAACATTCATTCAGATGAAGTCATTCACAACAGTCAGAGCATAGGTATTCACTCTGCTCAGCCATTATTGTCTAACCGAAATACTATGTTAACCCCACAACCTTAAAAAGAACAAAAACACCTTATCTTTAGTCCATGAATCATCTAAAAAGCTCTTAAAATTACTTTTAACTTGTACAGAAATATAAATAACTTGACTGATTAATGCTAAATATACATCTCATTGTCAGTATCTGATTATTTTTCCTTGTTTTATTAGACTCTCATGTTTTATTTACTTAATAACTGATTAATCTTTAAAGTCGCTCTATGTAGTATTGATTTTACAAAGTCTCACCATCAGGGGTCAGTCTGGTACCAGAACACACTTAGGACCAAAACCACCAACGAATCAATGCTGTCTGTACTATGGTATCATTGAGTTCCTCTCTTCAAACTAAAACTCATGGACACTTGTTTTAACAGTCGCTAAAATAACACTGTCTTATAATCTCCACATCAGCTGATAGTTTACATTATAGCTCTGTTAGCTTAGCTCTGTTTTTAGATATATATATAATCCAATCCATTGACATCTTTGGCAGAAATTCACAGCTCTTTATTCTAAACACTCTAATGAGAATTTTAGGTCATTTTTTAAAATATATGAAAGTATAAATTCTACAAAAAAGACCCTTTAAATAAAAAATGATCTGATTTTTCAACTTAACCTAACCTGAAAGACTGACACATAACATTGCTGAGTTGTGTGTCAGTTGTGTGGTCATGACCAGGCTTCAGTTGATAACCTTTAATTGGCTTCATGTAGTCTCTCTCACACACACACACACACGCACACACGCACACACACATATACAGTGAATGACAGCGGCGTCTAAATATCCCCCTCTGAGGGCTCTTCCCGTCCTTGTTGGTGTAGCGACAGGGCCTGGACAGGTGTTTGATGCCTGTCAGACAGACAGGAATAGTGGGTTGACATCATGTTGTTGGTTTGGGTCATCGGACGCAGACAAAGGTCGTTCTATGGGCTGTGGCCTGAGAGACGAGGTGGACGCTCCACTCCGGTCCACTCCACTCCTGTCCCGGTGTGAGCGTGGGCGTGGGAGGGTCTGAGGGAGGTTAAGGACACAGTCGTAGACTATTGTGAGATGAGGCATCTCACATCTCCTACAGGTTCAGACTTGGTTGGACAGACGGTCCCACAGACCCACAGAGGTAGGACTCCAGTTCAAGTCCTGTTTAATAGATAACAGTATTGGTTTTGGAGGTTTGTCTTGTGTTCTAACTGTGACCAGAGCTGTGGACGTTGATATTTATTATTTGACTCTAGTGTCCAGATCTGTCAAAATGTACCTCATGTATGACAAGTTAAAGGGTTAATTTTGTAGTAAAATGGTTTGTGAAAGTTTCTTAATCTTACATATCGTCACTGTCGGGCGGAAACCTTGTAAGTCCATTTTTCGTCTGTTTTTTTTCTTATCATAAAATGATTCTATTGGTCAGTCTTCACGTTTTAGAAATATTTAACCAATGAAAAGTGTTGTAACTACATCTCTTTACTCCATTAATTTATTTAGAATATACATCGTTCTTCCAGTTTCCTGATAAATTACCATTTTGGATATAAGAGGATTCAGTCCAATAGTGACAATGTAATGTATTGGATTATGTTTGAGCTCATTAGAAGCACATGCCATGTATCATATATGAGCTGTTTATAGTCCAGATACTTAGGATGAAGTACTAATACTCCATTGTATTACCAGCTAGTATGTAAAGTAAATACTCATTGTGCAGTAAAATGGTCCCTGTGAGTGTTTTAATCTTATATAAGATGTTTTTAGATTGCAAGAAATAAATAAGCAGAAATGCTTCATATTCTATAGAATCATCACATTTTTCATAATTTCAGCTTTGTAATGATGAATTTTTCGGCTGATCTGGATTAAGAGTGTATTTAGTTTATGAAAGATGCACATTTGACGACAGTTTGGAAGGAAATGAAAACTGCAATCTGAAAAGTATAAAATACAATAACTAGATTCAATGTAAACCTTCAAGTAACAGGCAAAAGCGAAGATTTGTAGCATGTTTCACTAAAAAGTTAGCTTTTCAATCCACTCAAAAAAAGTTTTGTTCAAGTCCATTTACCATTTTCCAGAAAATTAGAAATTTCTTTGTTGGTGTGGCATGTGTCATATAGATTCAATAAAAAAGGCACATTTTGGGGTTGAATGTTCAATGTGGTGGAGTACAAGTATAAAGTTGCAAAAAAAACTCAATTGTTCATGCAAAGTGCAAATAAGTTAGAGCTGGAAACTCTAATTTTTAAGTAAAATGCTGATATTAAAACTAGTTCTACTTAAAATAGATTAAACTAGATTAGACTAGACTCAACGGCCGAGGCAGCAACAGAATAAAGTGCAATGAATAAAGTGTACATGCATAAGGACAGTGTAAAAAAACAAGATTGCAAAAGCAAACAATGTGAAATAAAAAATAATAATAGTAATAAAACACTTGCAATAAGTCAGACAGTACCAACAGTTGAACAGTTCACAGTCTGCTGCTCATTATGAGTGTGATACCCAAGTTAAAAGGATTTTAAATGTAAGGATGTGTATGGGATGGAGTAACTGTGGGTCCAGCTGAGCATGTGCAGAGGCTTCAGCGTATTCATGGAAGGTGAGGTGAGATAATAAAAAGCCTCAAATAGCCGCGTTGCAGCGACAGTGATATAACCTTCCTGGTGTGTGTGTGTGTGTGACTCAACTTTGGAGAGCAGCAGGAATTCTTTGTTCTAAATCCTCAACACACTCTCCTGTCTGTCATGGGTAATCCTCATCCCAGGCCCTCGCTGTGATAACACTGGAGAAATCAGCCTCGCCCAGGCGCCGCCGCCACGCTACCTCATGCATTGTTATTGTTATTATTCTTAAATCCCGTTACTGTTTTTCCCTGTCTTTGTCTGTATTAAATCTGTTGTCTTTTCCCCTCATGCAGAGCTCCAGCGTGGGGAGAGTCTGGTGGAAAAACAAGTGAAAGAAGCTCGAACTAAATGCCGATCTATCGCCTCTTTGCTGACGGATGCTCCCAACCCCAACTCTAAAGGGGTGCTTATGTTCAAGAAACGCCGCCAGAGAGCCAAGAAGTACACGCTGACCTGCTTTGGCAAAGCTGAAGGCGACCGAGGGGCGGAGACAGAAGGAGAGACGGGAGGGGAGACCGAGGAGGAAGGAGGAAGTTCCATTCTAAGTGGCTCCGAAGTTGATGAGGAGGGATTTTCAGCATCTTTCGACCCCACGTGGGATAGTGGTTACTTAGACCTGCTGGACAGGAGGAGCTCCGCCTGCCCGTCGACCACGCCAACGACTCCAACCACTCCGACAGCCAATTACAGCCCAGGCCTGGATCTATCCTCCACCTATCAGACTCCAGGACTTTTGGCTTCTGTCAATCAAAGTCCCAGATTGGAGGCTCCAGGCCCGGACGTCTCGGCCTATCAGGGTGTAAAGCTGGAGAACGGCACCTCAAAGCAGCCAATTGCCACCTTTAGCCCTGTGCATATGTCTCCTCCAGCTCTGGCTCTGCCCAATGGGGGGTCGGTCGCTGTCAGTCGGGCGAGCGTCGTCCTCAGCCCGCCCCCTCCCAGTCAAAATGGCAATCTAAATCCCAACCCTAATGTCATGGACTCGGACCTGAACACCAGCTTTGGTCCAAACCTTGGCGTTCTGAACCGCACTGCCCGCCCCTTTGCGCCGGGGCCGACCTCCTCACGAGCCACTGTGACCTCTGTCATGTTCCGCCCCCCCCAACCAAAACCCCTAATCACACCAGCCAAACCAGTGGCAGCTGTTTCCATGGTGACCATCTCACCTACTTGCCACTCGTCAAGCCCAGATGTGAAAAGAGCAGTGTCTAGCACCTCCTTGTACATCCCTCCAAGAAATAACAACTCATCTGATCACACCCCCCCCTCCGTCCACTCACCCCCCTCCTCCCTGTCATCCACATCCTTGTCTCAGCCCACCACAAACCTACCCACGTGTCCTCCCCAGGCCTCCATGCACGCTTCACCTGCTCAGCCCTTCTATCCTCCACCCCCACATCCATTGACCTCTCAATCTGCCCCCAACTATCCATATCCGTCGACTGGCATGGCGGCCCCTCCCATCCCTCAGCCGCATCCCCCTGAACCGGTCCAGGTTTCCATGCAGCCTCCTCCATCTCCGTCCGTCAACCCTTACATCAACATGACAGGTGCGGTGACTCCTGGTGCCCACGCTTCTATAGCAACCGCATCTCCTACCCCAGATTCCCTGGCAACACGTGAGCAACGCATCTCAGTCCCCGCTGCTCGCACCGGCATCCTCAATGATGCCCGTCGTCGTAGCAACAAGAAGCCAATGTTTAGTGCCGTACAAAACAGGGATGTGTCACCAAACCCGGCTCTGTTGTCAATGGTCCAGAACATGGATGACCGCTACGTGAGGGGCTCAGGGGCCGGACCAAGTGGGGATACTGGGCACGAGTCAGGGCCTGAGGAAGACTGGCTGAGACTAGGAGCTGAGGCTTGCAACTTCATGCAGGCTCAGCGGGGACCCAAACCCCCCCCTGTGGCCCCCAAACCCCAGGCTCCTCAGGTGCCGCAGTTCGCAGGAAAAGGAGGTCAGCTGTTCGCCCGGAGGCAAAGCAGGATGGATCGCTACGTGGTGGAGCGGTCGCCCTCAGTCGCTGCAGCTCCGTACTCCCCCACCCAGACCCGAGAGCCTTCACCTACACCCTCCCTCCCCGCCACCTGGAAGTACTCATCAAACATCCGAGCTCCGCCTCCCATCAGCTACAACCCCCTCCTCTCTCCCTCCTGCCCCCCAAAGGCTCAGAAGAAGACTGAAGCCCCCAAATCTACTGGATCTAAAGGGCAGAAGTCGGGCATCAAGCCTGTGGACGTCATGAGCCACCAGCCCTACCAGCTCAACTCGTCTTTGTTCAGCTACGGGGGCGGGGCTCCACAGGATCCCTCCTATCAGCAGCAGCAAGGAGGGACGACAGGCGGCATCCAGAAGACGGCACGAGTGTACGAGGTGAAGCGCTTCTCCACGCCTCCTCCTACCGCGACAGGGCCGGCCTTGAAGGTCATCGTCCCGCGGTCGGCCACGATGCTCGGCGAGCCGCTGTGGCGCTCTGATCTCACGTCCCCGCCCCCCATGGCTCCCCACCAACCCCAGTGGGACTCCTCTCCTCTGTCCCCGCCCCCTCCTGCACCCAACGCCCCTCTTCCCCAACTCCCCACCTTCTCCTCCGCCCACGGTCCAGTCCAACCTCCCACTTTCTCCCACCTCCAGACCCCCGGGCCCCCTCAGGCCAGCAGGCAGTTCAAGAGCACCCCAGACCTGAGTCCACTGGGGCCTTCATGTGGCCCTCAGCAGGCGGCCACCAACACCCAACCACCCCGGGTCCCCAGGCCGAGGTTCAGCACCTCCAACCTGGGTCTGCAGCCCAGCGTCTGGCGTCCCGGCTCCACCCTGCACTGAAAAGTTACTGTTGAGGGCCGGAACACTAGGGGCTGATGGGAACATAGACGTCTGTCGGTGGTTTTCAGCACCCGTAATGACGATATTAAGCATTGCTGCTTTGAGAATCACCAGCCAAATATTTTATCTTTATATCACTTTAGATCGTCCACATATGGAGCACATTTTCTAACATTTTGACTCATTTACATGACGTTGTTTTAGGGCCATTATGAGTCAAATGAATACAGGTTTTTTTCAAATTTTACTTCACAATGCAAGGGAAGATGGGGTTTTCTACCAGACCACGGGGGTCAAACCAGGGTTAAGTTCAGGTTCAACGTTCAGCCCAATATGATTTCAACAAGTGGGTCAGACCAGTGCAATAATAAAATAATAACCTATAAATAATGTCAACTCCAAACTGTTTTAGAGTGAAAAAGTAAAATTACATGATGGAAATGTTCACATCTACAATCTACCCTTTAAAAAATGTGAATAATATGTACAACAGGAATTACTTCAGAAAAATGTGTCGTTTTAACAATATTATACCTGAGTTTATCATTTACACATGTTCATTACACCTTACAGATCACAGTGGATCAACAAACACACCAAACATTTAATAACAGGCAGAATATTGATAAAAATGATCCAGATTTTCTTAAATTTCAGGAAGGTTGAGATTATTCACATCTTATTGTGAAAGGACAGTTTGTAAATGCAAACCAAATACTTTTTCAAATTAAACCAAAGAAAATTTGGAGTTGTCATTATTTCCAGGTTATTATGTGATTATTTACTTGAGATCATATTGTTCTATATGTGAACCCTGAACTAAAATGACGTGAACATCCTTGACTGTTAATATTTTCAGTGTAAGTTTTGTATTTCACACATTCATCCCACGGGCGGATGTTTGACCCCCTGCTTTAGATCATCCACAAATGTAACACATCTTAATTCATTACAGGTGAAATAAATAAATAGATAAATAATAAATAAATAAATAAATAAAGGTTTTCCTCAAATTCTGGGGTGATGGTTGTTTCCACTTAAGAATATTCAACTTTTTTTCTCATAAATCTCCCATTTTCTCCCATTCATTTACCCCATAAACGTCAAAGAATAACCAGTTTGTTTTTTCTGTAAATTTGCGACACCTTCCCTAATGGCCCTAATACTCCGTCGTACATTTATTCAGCACATTTGGTGATAATTAAAGGGAACACTGTTTTACAAGGTGTGAAAAAAAACATGTCTTGAAAAGTCTTGAAAGGGCATTGAAATGTAGAATGAAAACTGACAGGACGAAGAGGAAAAGGTGTGTAAATACTGGGTCGAACGACGAAGACCAGAGGATGTGACCAAGATACGTTTGTGGTGAGAGAAAAGCAGGAAAAGGCTAAAAAGGTGATATTATATAAACAGTATATACATATATACACTATGTGGACAAAAGAATGTGGACAGGTTGAATCCAGGTGTTTGTTTTCTAACAGGGGTCTGGGATCCAAAACAATACTGACACACGGAATAATATAGTTTTATATTGGGATAAATATTAAACTTTAAGGAAATATGTTTATAAACTATATGGACACAAATATTGGATCAGTTTTTGATGAATAAGTCTCTTTATAAAGTGTGATATCCACTCATGAACAACAGGTTTAATCATGTTGAATGCAGATTTGGTTGATAAGCGTTAACATTAAGGAAAAACTGCAGGAACTGGACGGAACAAGACGATGAGATGAGGTGTAAAACGTGCAAATGTCACAAACCATGCGTCAGAACCAGGGTCGTATGTGGTTGGATTAGTGTTTTCAGTGGATTTACTGAGTGTGTTTTTGTGGTCACGCTGCTGCAGTGTGTGCTTCTGTTTGCTGTAGTTGTAGTTTTTTTTTCCTTTTTTTTCCACAGCTGTCATGAAGAAGGGCGGGTTTTAAACGAGCCGTGATTTCTGATCTGTTGATATGAAACCGGAGAGGTTGAACATGTCTGTTTAGCTGTGATTCTTCTCCTCTGAGACATGAGGCCGAATAAAAATAGACATGACTCACCTCAGCTGTCATTCGGTTTCTTCCTGTGTCACCGACGTCACCACCCAC
>JAPQRQ010011236.1:0-15245 GCA_037367365.1 Apogon talboti
ACACACACACACACACACACACAAACCTGATGATAGGTGCCCCTAATAAAGTGGCCAGTGAATGTAAATCCTGCTGCTGTAGCTCATCTGCGTCAAGGTTGGACATGTGCATTCAGAGATGCTCTTCAGCATACCATGGGCCGTAACCTGAGGTTATTTGAATTACTGTTGCCTTTCTATCAGCTCAAGCCAGTCGAGCCAATCTCACGTGCCCTTTTCATTCAGAGAACTGCTGCTGATATTTTCTCTTTTTCAGACCACTGAGGTGGTTCTGCATAGAAGTCCCAGAAACACACACAACTACAACATTTTCAAAGTCACTTTAATCACTACTCTAAACCCATGCTGATGCTCAGTCTGAACTTCAACATATCCCCTTGACCATGTCTACAGGCCTGTGTTGAGCGACCACCTTGTCATGTACCTAATAAAGTGGCCAGTGAGTGTACAGTAATTATCCGGTAACACTGTCCGACTCTCATCTGAAGTTGGTTGTCAGGCATGGACAGCAAACAACTAATCTAATGAGAGAAATCAACTGTTCTGAAGTGTGTGATTCTATTTATATAGTATTAACATCAGTTTGGCTGCCCACCTTGACCTTTTGACTTAATTCTTTAACCCAAAGACCCAGTGGCAGCTTTCAAATAAATTTTTGTCTCTATTTCACCTTTCTTAAGTGATTTAGTACCATTTATTTTAACATTATCCTCTGTATTTTGCATTTTTCCATTATTTTGTTTGTTTTCATCTTCACATAATGGTAATAATCAGGCTCAATCATCAGATTTAGTGCAGATAATTTAGAGTTTTTACTTGTATAACCACATGAAGAGTGAAAATACTGTTGATGCACCAAGGTATTTAACTGTTTAAGACCTAGGACTATTTTTGTAGGAACATCCATAATTTCTCTACATCTAATTTGTCACAATTTATTGTAATATTATTATTTGAATTTTACATCTTGTATCGTCCTATATTTAATTCACTGACCATGTAGATATTCATAGAAATGCAGAGTAAATTCAAATATTGTTATATTAGAACAGAGATAACTGAAGAAAAAGTAATTTTTCTAAGCAAAAAGTAGCATTTCCATCCACCGTCATTTGATAAACTCTATGGGTTTTACTGGCAAATCAATGTTGTAGATGACAGTGTTTCCATGTTCACTATGGAGCCTCTGAATGTCCAAATGTCATATCTGATGACCATGAAAAGATGACAAACTGCATTTTACCTGAATTATTTCAATGTATTGATAGGATTAGTGGATCAACAGTTAAGAACAGTAGATGATTTTTGGTTGCCAGTGGTCGTTGAGAGTTAAGCAAGGAACTGAACACGAATACACCCTGTCACATGATTATATTCATTTTGATCAATTTAATGTTATTACTGTGTATTATAAAAATATTTATCCTTGAGCGCTGATGTGAAAACCCCCCCACATCATCTTAGTAATCAAAGTGGTAAAATAAAAAGAAGAAATTAACTTAATGAAGTAATTAAGATAAATTTTACAGTGACATTTAAAATGTATTGTATGCTATTGAAGCCTCTTCCTGCATATGTTAGTGTCTCTCTGCGTTGAGTTTGCATGCTCTTTCCATGCCAAACGGGTTTGCTGTAAGTTTCCCCCACCATTAAAAACAGGTGTTTACATGTTAATTCTCCTGTCAGTTTCTTAGACCACAGTGTTTATGAAGATCTGGAGTTGGTCCCTGAGTGCAAGTGCAGGAGAGATACAGTATAGCAATTGCATAATATAGTAGTTCTATAGAGTAAATTCTAAGTTAGTTTTGGATCAAGGTCATGCTGTGCCCTGTTAGCTAAGCTAACTCATGCTAACCTCGTTTTCTCCACCCATAAACCTCTCAAATCCTGTATTGCGGTAAATCTCTCATCACTGTAAACCTTGAGCATCATTTCCAAACTTCGACACCCTCTCACCCTGACCCCTTTAGTATTGTAACCCCTTTAGTCCTTTTACCCTGAACACTTTATCCCTTTTAGTCTTTATTGTCTTAATTTCTGAAATGAAAATTCATTTTGACCCTCTCAGTTCATTTTTGATTTCCGAGAGCATTAACACACATCAGAGTATGGTAACTACTGTATGTGATGATAGTAAAAGGTAGCCACTTTGAAAGACCTAAAATATGAACCATATTAAAGTTTAACATTTTTGAATGTTGAATTTATCATAATTAGTGCATTTTTGAGCCTTTAAATGCATAACAATTGTATATGAAGCTGGTTGTCCCCAAACAATTGACTAAAATGTTAATTAAGATTTACAGTGGGGGCACATGGTGCATGTGTGGTCTGAGGTAGTAAAAGTCAAGGAGTGAGATGGTTGATCCAAAGCTAAATAATACAGTATGCTTCATGCACACATCAGAGGCCTATGTACAGTACATACTGTATTATTGTTGGTCAACCAAAGAAAAAAAAACCAAAAACAATAATTTACTCTTGCTTGGGCAGGAGAGCATGTTACAAAGCATCATGTTGTGTTCAGGTACTTCTCCCAAAGTAGGACAGTAAGGCTGTTGTACATAGACAAAAGCTGGTGCTCATCTTGAAGGCCTGTCACCATATCAAACCACATCAGGCATGCTCCATATCAGACAAATGGATGTGATTGGTCTTACATCAGATATCAGTTTGAATGGGGACAGAGCCAGGCAGATGCATCTGGTTCCTAGTCATGGAGTCTGTAATAAGAGAAGAGCTATCTGGTAGTACCTGTGAGCTGCTCAGCTTTCTCAAACGTTTCTTCATACTGTCAATATGGCCAATACGAGCTGTCATAGTTCCCAGTAACACCCCTACCCCATATCACACCATGTGCATGTGAAACTATAATGTAAATATGCAATTATATTAAAATCTAAATGTATATAATATATATTTCTTTTTTCTCTCTATACACTGTAAACCCAAATTAGTTGAGTTTACTAGAAATTTATGTGGAAACATGTTGACTTAAACCACTTTAGTTTTTACACTGAAAGTTGTATTGACTCAGATGATCATTAATATTTATTAAAAATCATTAGTTCACTTAACCCATATTATTTGCACCCCCAAGCTCTTTGAAATAATTATCTTAAGCTAAACACAGATATACATTACATATATCACTACTTAAATTCATTTGTTAATATGAATAATGAGGTTTCTTCAGATGTAATTATACGATTTTGTTTTGTATTGTATTGTATTGAAGGGAAGAAATTAAACACATTTAAATGCAAAGAAAACATTCAGAAACAAAACAAAACAAAAAAAACAGTGCAAGGTAACATTCTGCAGTCATGCAGTATTGCTCAAACCCTGTCAATGAAAAGACAAGTAAAGCCATGGTATAAAATTACATAGCAACAATTTCAACCACTTTCCAATTTGACTGGAGAAGACAAATGAACACAGCATTAACAAAATATCTGACTTTGTTAAGACCTTGACATTACTTAACAACCATAAAATATTGTGCTTACACATTTCTTTAAGAGTTGAAAATGGATGCCAAGGGGTCATGAGGGGTCAAGTTATGGATTTTCATGTTAACTCAAGCGCTTGCTGACTCTTCTAGACTTTTACCTGTTGGATAAAACAATAACGTTAAACTTTATCAACCAGTGAAACAGGAAAATAACGGTCAGCAGTTAACAATGTTAGCTACCTGATATTGTGCCAGGTCAGCCAGCTCATTCTAATATTCATTTACGTATTTATTTATTTATTTATTTGACCATGGGTGATTTATTCCATGCGTGTTATTGTTAACGCTAAATAAGGCCAAGTTGTATAAGGTTATACCATGTTGAAAAGTTCAACCAGAAGTCATATTGGACTGATTTGGTTTATTTCGACCCTTGAGGAACTGTTCTGATCCATCATTTTAGGGAAAATAGAAGGCTTTTATGTCAGCCTTTGGTTTGCAGGGGTGCATGATAGCTCATTTGTCTGCTGAATCTGACTCTCAGAGCTTCTGTTAATTTATTTATTCATTCACTCATTCACGTTCCAAACTGTTTAATCTCCTGGAGGGTCACTTAATCTATTGATTCTGCACTTTACAATTACTTCACAAAAGGACGGTGGATGTGGAGATCTTGTGTCCCTCTTCCATTGTGGCCACAGGGTGGCAGGCCAACCCTGGAAATGTTTGGAGTTGTTAGAGGGCTCCTGTGGGGGAAAAAAATCCAAAATGTTTTCAACAAGATTCTGAAAGACTAAAAGTGTGCCCTACACAAAGACTTCAAACAGATCCTAGTGAGTTTTAGTGCATCCCTTGCAGAAATTTTCATCAGGTTTGAAACAGAAAGCACAGACATGCAGAGATGGAGAGAAGAGAATGAGTGAAGCGTAAAGAAAGGCAGAAGCTAAGAGGGGAGAAAGGCAGCAGCTCAGGGAGATGGAAAGATCTAGAGAGAAACACAGAAACAGAGACTGATCTAAATGCAGAGACACAAAAGACCCAGTAGACAAAGGGACGGAGAGGGGAAACATGGCTGCTCGTAAAAATGACAGTGGTAGAGACATCGGGAGACAAAGGGGTTGACTCCCATGATGACTAAATGTCCTTGGAGAAGGGGGAGGGCAGCTCAGGAACAGCTGGGTCACACACACATGCATGCTGATCCATGTGCACACATGCATATGTAAGGATACCCTGCTGTAAAAAAAAAAAAAAAAAAAAAAGACGCCTGCCACTGATTGCACAGCAGAAGCAGACATGGCTCTGATTACGACATGTTGACTGGGTTTTGTATTGGGCGGATAAAAAGTATTATCTCACTGCCGTTAAAATAAAAAAATACAAATCTGAAAAAAAAAAAAATCTACAAAACTAAAATCTAGTGGGACATGTTTTCCCTCAGCTTAAATGGCCACAACATCATTGAGTTTGTACATTTTCTGTATCAGCTGATGGAAAGTATGGGTTAACAAACTTTTATTCAGAGACTCCAAGCTAAGTCAAAATACTAACACATATATAAAAACCAAAGATTGGCTTTATAAAATAGCTAACCATGAATGTAGAATGTATATGAGAGAGTTTCATTACAAAAGTAAATCACAGCAATTTCTCACCATCTGATAACAAATCTGCACTGAAAAATGAAAAACAAGTGAAAATCTGAATGTAAAGGGGACTGGTAGATGGAAAAAAATTAACAGCAACACTTGTATTCCAGACTTTCTGTATATTTAACCCTTTAACCCCTGAGATGTTATTTCAATGAAACGTGCTGCTGTTAATTTCCACCTGTTTCAGTGTCATAAAAGCTGCTGTGAGTATGTGCTTGTGTTCCTTTTCTTTAGTGTTTTTGTTCACTGTGTGTTTTACGGTCAAAACAGGAATAACACAAAAAGACAAAGAGAGGAATTGAAGTTTTACAGGTTTTCCTTTTTCTTTTTTTAACTAAATAAGGCACTCCGAATTTACATCAGTAAGAGATTTAGGATGTTGAACATGAACTGTGAGATGGATCACACTGAACAACAACAAGGATTTGAATTCTGGCCCAGTGGTTTTTGTTTTGGGGTTCTTTTGTTCTAAATCAGTCCAGCTGCTTTTTGACACCTGGTTGAACTCCAAAAAGCAGTTACACGGTCAAAACACAGTAGAAAAAATAAAGGAAAATCACCACAACACTGCACTGTAAAAACAAAAAACGACAAGGAAATCAATGTTAAAAAAAAAAAAAAAGCCCAAACCATCTTATTTTATAGCGAGTCGGTCTCACTCACAGCTCTGTGTTTTGCCCTCCATTACACAGGCGGCGGGGGGGTGTACAGAGCATGCTCAAATGTCTATGGAAAGATCAAAGTGTATTTTATTAGCACGTTATGAAACTTTTCTTATTGAGCAAATGCTTGAATTTTTAGGAAGATTTAAAATGAATCATACATTCACAATGCTCACCACAGACACATCAGGGGATAAAGGGTTAAAACATATCACTCATACCTGTGTTTCTTGATAATTTTGGGGAATAATGAAGCTGAAAACTAATAATCCATTAAGACCTTTTTACAGCCTCTACTGGACCCCTACCTGGTCACAATCCTCCACCACTGCAGTTCTACTATCAATACTGATTTACTCAGTTCCATGAAGCCTATGTGTTACTGACTTAGTATATCTATACCAACATTATGTTTGTGTGTATGTGTTGTTGGTTTTTTTTGTGATGTGATAATGGTTTTATGGGTTTGGTTAATCCCAGCTAATCACTTCTAGCAGGTTGAGTATAACAGGAAGCTAGTTGTTCTTAGTAGGCTGTTGGTGTTGGCATGTCTCTCAGTGTCTCAGCTTGATGTCAATCAAGGGCAGTCTTATTGCTTGAAAAATTGCTCTGGGCTCATGCCTTTCTATGCAAAAATTTAAGCCACCTCTGTTAATACAGTGTCTGTGTTGGAAAATAACTTGTAGCACAAATTTTGCTGTTTGTATTTATATTTCAGAAAATAATATACCAAAACACAAGCCCCCAACAGCAATATGTTATTGACATTATGTTGTTTTCTAAGAACACAATATGTAATATGAAAATAATAATATGAAAATAAATATGCTTAATCCCTTTTGGCACATCCTTAGCTGCTGTGTAAAACAGTGAATGACACTGAACAAGATAAATAGTGGACAAATATACCAGTGTGTAATTATATGCATAATAATACATTTTTTGCAGTCTCTGCAACAACTGTTTATGTGCTAATGACATCTAGCTGTATTTTAAAGATCACAGAAAAAAAAATATCAACCCTTAAGGCTAAAATGTTGAAACATATTGTTTTACATCTGCCCATCATGAATTTGTGCAGGTTCTAAACAGTGTGAACAGTGTCCACCACTGAACGATGCTTTATAACAGTAGTTCCGTTGGTCTTATCTTAGGAACCATATTTTACCAAGGTCATTGAGTGGCAAAATCTGACCCCTTCCCGTGAACAACACTGGGATGTTAGTATGTATGTAGTATAAGAACTGGATTACACCATGTAAAATCACACCCATTCTTTGGAACAGAAACCTGGTAAAGCCTTCACCGTGCCCCATAGGTCCTAACTTCAGAAAAAATATGAATGGTGGTCAATGGCAAGGGACAGTTTTTGTGATCCTGTTTGAATTAAGCTATAAGCTGTACAAATTATGTTTATTTTTTTATTAAAATATAATTTTAAAAGTATTTCTTGTCTCGCATGAAAAGCCCTCAAAATTTAACCACAGCATATGATACCTTTACCATCTGTCAGATCAGAGCGTTTCTGTGTTCATTTTACATGTTCTTTCCATGTCACTCAGATTTCCTCCAGTTTCCCCTGCCATTAAAAACAGTTGCTTATTGGTTAATTCTCCTGTCGGTGCCCGTGACTGTGGTGCTGATGAGGATCTGGAGTTGGTCCCTTCAATGGCAGCTCACTGCTCCTAATGAGTGCTATCTACTAATGCTAAGGCTAGCTACTGGTGTGTATTAGAATGGGTAAAATGTAAAGACTGAATTTTCCCTACAGGGATCATAAAGCAAATTAACCTTAAATTTTAATCTTTAATGTTGACAGATGCGCTGCCACTGGTGCATATGGAGAGAAAAGATTACAATGGCATCACAACCTTTGGGTGTGTAGTGCTTCTTGTACTGATGGCATATGAGTAGGAACCAAGGTGTAATGTACTATATGTAACAGGTGGGACACATTAAGAGAAGTACATAATGTAATGTGATGGCTGAATGTAAAATAAATGCTACAGTTAAGAGCCATGAGCACTTCCCATCTGAATGCTTATAACATGCCACAGTAAGGCATAATACATAGTGTCAGAAGTGTAGAATCCCGTATTGGACAGCTTTCGGAAGAAGTTGTTGGGTGAGATGCATAATATACCACTTAAGTGGGGATGAAGATATTGCTAAAAACACATAGCCGCACGGCACGGGAACATAAGACAGACGGAGAGCTAGCAACAGGATGGAATCCCTGTTTTCCATAAATCTTCCAGAAAACTTTTTTTGGACTATTGCCTTATTCTTCATGGACCAACCTGATTCACTATTTTGAGAGGTTCCGCATGGCAGCAGGACTTGACGGTAAAGAGGAGGACTATCAAATCAACTCTTTAATGTACACAATTGGTGATAAAGCCAATGACATTTCGAGCATGCTAGGATTAAGCATGGAGGACATTAAAAAGTACAAAACTGTGAAAGAAGCCTTTGACAAATACTTTGTTGGCAAACACAACATGATTTATGAAAGAACACGTTTCAACAAACGATGCCAAGAGCCCGGGGAGTCGGCTGAATCCTTCATAGCTGCAGTCTCCAAGCTATCAGAAAAACTGTCAGTATCCATACTGACAGTATCCATACTGACAGTATGGATACTGGATACAGTATGGACCCTGGAGTGGTCCACCACTCCAGGACGAAATAATACGTGACAGGTTAGTGGTTGCCATACACCATCATGGCTTGTCAGAGAAGCTGCAGATGGACAGTGCATTAACACTGGAAAAGGCAGTTTTACAAATAAGACAGCATGAAGGGATAAAAAAAACAACAACCAGGTGTGCGAGAAGTAAACGTCAAAGACTAGAAAGAGGCAAATGTGGATTTATTAAAACTAAAAAAAAAGACTTTTAAAGACAATCAAACACAGAAAACATTTGAAAGAAAAAGTCAAATTAATACTGGAAAGGACACAAATAACTGTGGATCCTGTGGTACAGCACCTGCACACTCTAGAAACAACCGTCCTGCATGGGAAGAAGAGGTCCGAAAATGTCGCAAAAAGAGACATTTTGCAGCTGTGTGCAGAACAGGGAGACTTGGAGCAGTTTTGGAAGATGAAGATGACACTTTTTTTCCTGGGATCAGTGTCTGCGGGAACACAGCCTAAAAACTGGAAAAAGACTTTACCAGTAAATGACCAAGATTTGACATTCAAGCTGGATACCGGAGCGAACATGACAGTAATTCCAGCCACCACCTACTTAACATACCTACATGGCCCACTCACCAAAGCAGAAAAACCCCTGTGTGGCTCCGGCAGAGAACCCCTGAAAGTAAAAGGTCAGTTTACTGCTGTTCTAAAGTATAAAGACACAACAACAACACAACCAGTGTATGTCATTCAGAGACTGACCACTTTTCCTCTGGGCTTTCTGGCTATCACAGCCTTAGGACTGCTACACCCAGTAGACAGTGCTGTACCCCAAAGTTTTTACAGGACTGGGAGTTCTAAAATAGTAGTACAAAATAAAACTCATCATTGCCCTGACATGTACCTCTGTCATTATATCACAAAGTCAAAACAGAACTGGAGAGGATGGTGAAAATGGGGCTGATTGAACCAATTGAGGAACCAACAGAGCGGTGTGCAGAAATGGTCGTGGCCCCTAAGCCTAATGAAAAAGTTAGGATCTGCTCAGATTTGACTCATCTCAATGAGTACGTGTACCGAGAGAGCCACATTCTGCTTGCTGTGGACAAAACCCTGGCTAAGTTTGCAAGAGCAACAGCCTTCACAAAGTTGAATTCCACAACATCCAAAGTCAGTGCCATTGACCACATTTATAACCCCTTTTGGAAGACACTGTTACAAAAGTTTGCCATTTGGAATCTCGTCAGCACCAGAACACTTTCAGAAGAGGCTGACCCAAATCCTGACAGGACTGGAGGGAACGGTGTGTCATGCTGATGACATTCTCGTCTTTGGGTCCACTCGAAAACAACACGACCAAAGGCTACATGGTGTGTTGGAGTGGCTGCAGCAGGAGGGGGCAGATGCTCAATAATGACAAATGTCAGTTTGCAGTGCAGAAATGTTCCTGGGCCACATTGTTACAGCGCATGGCATTGAGGCAGACCCTGGGAAGATAAAAGCTATCAAAGAGATGCCCACAGCAAAAGACACTGCGGTCCTGGCCCCTCTCATCACAGCTCCTCCTACGGCCTGTCTCTGTCAGGTTGCACCAGGCCCCCTGCTCGATCACTGCTGTTGGCTCCTGTTCCCCAGTCTGTGCCTCGATCCTGTTGCCTCTCCTACTTCGTGTGCCCATGTCTCTGCCCGCAATTCATCTGCCTGCAGTTCATCTGCCCCCATCTTTTTGTTGTTTTGTATGACCCACGTTGGATCCAGCGCTGCTGCATTGATTGAACACCAGGTGCGCGCAACCAATTGTCCAGTCCCTTTCTCTCATTTACTCCCAGGTAGTGGGTGTGGCCTACACTCAACAACTTGAAGGTTTTGCACAACAAACAAATACAACAAACCAAACACATGCAACAGAATTCAAATTAAATAAATTAAATCACAGCAAAATAATGACTAGGGTAATCACACAATATTACAATAAGCGTGCAAATACGGGATTAAAGACAAATCTAATAATAATGGCCACATTCCCACAGTTAACTATGTGGGGAAGTTCTCACCACACAAAGCTGAACTCACACAACCACTATGAGAACTATCGAAAGCAGATACCACTGGGGGACAGTGCAGCAGTGTGCCTTTGATGAGCTATGTCAGGAACTGAGCTCACCCACTGTCCTTGCCTAATACTGCCAGAACAGAGAGTGAAAAGTTGCAGTGGACGCTTCCTCCTTTGGATTGGTCTTGTCACAAACACAACCAACAGGTGAATGGTACCCGGTGGCATTCATTTCACGCAGCATGACAAATGCAGAAAGAAAAAGAGGGACTTATGCTGACCTGGGCAGGTGAATGTTTTCAGTCATACCTAGTAGGGATGGACTTCTTGATACAGACTGATGACAAGTCACTCATTTCCCTGCTAGGCAGTAAGGCCCTTGATGATGTGTTGCCAGCTTCAGAGAGTAAGCTTGCACAAACAAAAAATGTACAGGAAGTTGACAGTACATGCAAAAAAGCTGAAAGACCTGGTACAAACAGGTTGGCCTACAAGCAGGAAGGCTCTTCCACATGAACTTCAGCTGTACTGGCAATACCACCAAGACCTGCTCCCACCTGGAGTATTAATGAAAGGTGAGTGACTTGTTATTCCTCTGACAATGCAAGAGGAAATGCTCAACACACTACATGACGGTCACCAGGGCATGACAAAGTGTATCGCCAGGGCACACCAGTCCATATGCTGGCCTGGCCTGACTAAACAAATCAAACTAAAAGTAGAGAACTGTGCGGTTTGTGCACAAGAGGTTCTCAATGCACCAGAGCCACTAATCACAACACAACAACCAAACAGGCCATGTCAGCGTGTCACAGCAGACCTTTTCCAATGGAACCGAACCATATACCTTGTAGTGATTTTGTAGTTAGTATTGTTTGTAGTGGCAAACCTGACCTCCACAACCTCAACTTCAGTGATGAATAAGTTGAAGTCTGTATTTGCCTGCCATGGAAACCCTTGTTACGGACAACGTCCCTCAGTTCTCTGCAGTTGAGTTTGCAGTCTTTGCAGAAGACTATGACTTCATCCACACGACCAGCAACGGGGAAGCGGAGAGGGCTGTAAGAACTGTGAAGTCTCTCCTGAAGAAAAGGGGAGGATCCACACAAAGCTCTTATGGTGTGGAGAGCCATGCCCCTAGAGCAAGGATCATCATATGCACAGTTATGGGGCACAACATCAGGACCCCACTGCCTATCTGTCAGGAGAAACTCCAGCCAGGATGGCCAAACCTCAAAGTTTTAGGAACAAAGATCAGGACCTGAAACAGAAACAAGCATTCTGTTTCAACAAAAGACACAAAACAAAAATAAGACAAGAGTTCAGGCCAGGACTAAAAGTCTGGGTTAAAAACACCAAAGATACAGGAACAATCAGCAGTCCAGCTAACACGCTGTGGTCATACCACATTGACCTTCCATCTGGACATCTGAGGTGGAACCGGTCTCACATCAGAGTAGTTCCGGAGGACTTCAGAGTGACTCGGAGAATTACCCGACCTCCACACAGACTGAATTTAATAACCATCAGTCATTGTGTAGGAAGCTGTGGATTCACGGGGAAGAATAATCCCTGCACAGCTCTGGGGATCCAGGCTGTGATTTTGGAAAAAAGAGGAGGAGATGTGAAACAGTAATGTGGAATTTTTGATAAGATGTTAAGCTAATGAAAAGATTTACAGTGATACTGTTTACATGTTTGTTATTATTAGTAACGATACAACTACAAGCACAGTTCTATATAAAAAAATAAGTTCCGTCAAGATACTGTAAAAAGCAAACAGACTCTTAGCAAAATGGGGGATATATACTGAGTGCATGTGAGTAGGAACCAAGGTGTAATGTATGTACCAGGTGGGACACATTAAGAGAAGTACATAATGTAATGTGATGGGCTGAGTGTAAGATAAATGCTACAGTTAAGAGCCTCAAGCGCTTCCCATCTGAATACTTATAAGATGCCACAGTAAGGCATAATACACTTCTCTTCTCATTTTTTTCATAGTAGGTGACCTTGTCTTGTTAGTGGAACCTGTTAACAGCAACTAAAGTGGAGATGGGAGTATACTGTCTGAAAAATGTGTTTTATGGAATAAACAAATGCTGAAACTCTTGACTCGGTCAGTGTGCTGTCTAAGACTGACAGTGGACATTCAATTTTAGATTTAATAAACAGAAAAAAAATCATCTGTTTCTACAATAAAGTGTGTTTTCCTCTTGACAGACAGCTCCACTGTATTTTTGCTTAATAGGTTGCCATAAAATGACTTTGGTACATAGTGCTTAATGAATTTTACCAGGTCTGTAAACTAGCTTTTAGTATTAGCTCACATATAACTGCTGAAAGATGTGTCTGACCCCTGGGATCACACAGTCCTGCCCCTTTTTGTCCAAACATAGTCACTTCTTGCTCCAAAAAGCCAACATGGGAATAACCATTTTGCAAACTACTGTCTTGTAAATGGCAGCTCAGAAACCAATGCTTGACATCAGTTTCTATGTATGTGATAAACTGCATGAACATGAACCATATGTTGCTTATGCATGGATATGAATAAAACTGTATAGACACAAAAAATAAGTAAATATATTTTATATATCATACACACACACTAAGGTTTCAGTCCCTTTTTATTGTCACTGTGGGAAAAACTGTGTTCAACATATATATCATCATCATATCTCAGCATGGATTTCACCAAGAAATAACTTTGCCTGTCACCTTTCAAGCAAATGTTTGCGCAACCATGACAATGAGAGGCATAGACATTTGTCAAAATAAAAATCCTGATATCAGACAGTCTAGCAGTTAACATACATTTTTATTTTTTATCACAATCCTTGTGATCCATTCAGGACAAGGCCATGACCTGCTCTCTACCATATTAATTAAAAATGTTTAAACATTATAACATATTACAAAGCAGATTTTCATTTACATTACCGCTGAAATCCACCAGTGTTGTGTTGCTCTTATAATGAAAGTTTTAGTGTGATGGACTGTGGCATGAGTGGGAACAGTGTCAGAGCTGACATCTTACACCAGGAAAACACATCTAATTCAATATTAAACACAAATGAGGCACAGCTGGAGCCATGCTGTTCCATGCAGAGACAGTTCTGATGGGCTCATTGGTGATTTGTCATTCTGGACAATTTCAAAAATCCTTTGACTCACAGAGTACAGTCAAACCTGAAGGGTCTTCATCCAGAGAGGAACAGATGGGCAAGAGGAGACTACCTGCCACAATGGTTATAGGCAACATCACAGTGTAGAAGTAAGTTTCCATTGTCTGGGTGATAATAAGGGATCCTGCGCACACACACGCACGCATGCACGCACACAGACACACACACACACACACTCTCAAGAGGAACAGTAAACTCAGTCATTCTCAAACTAAACACACAACATGCACAACCACACTCTTAGTCAAAAGTCAAAGATTACTGGGGGACATCCAAGATGGGTGGTGTGTGTGTGTGTGTGTGTGTGTGTGTGTGTGTGTGTGTGGGGGGGGGGTTCGGAGTTCAAAGTTTGTGTGTGTAAGGGGTAGGAGGGGAAGAAGCGGCAGAGCAGAAAGGAAGTTCAGCTTTTTCAACTCCCTTAAGTCACACAGCAAGTGTAAAGTTTTTGTCTAAAATTGTTACACATTTAAAGAACAAATCAGTCCTCATAATATATCAATTACAAATGCTTCTCCAATTCCAGAAAAGTAGGGATGCTGCATAAAGTATGAATAAAAACAGAATGCAATGATTTGCAAATCTCTTATCCCAAATCCTAAACACATATTTTATATCATATTTTATTCATATAGAAAATAGAAAAACATATGAAATGTTTAATATGACAAAATGTCCCATTTAAAGGTCATTTTGAATTTTGTGACAGTAACACATGTGCCAAAAGTTGGGTCAGGGCCAACAAATGGTTTGAAAGGTAAGTCGTGCTAAAAGCTGGAGGACCAAAATGTAAATGGGTCAGTAAAATGATTGGAGAGTTTGTCAGTAGTACAGATGTTTCACCAATCGGAGAAAAACTGTGTCTACAAACTGTGCAACAAATTCATAATAATATTCCTCAGTGTAAAGTAACAAAGACTTTGAATATTTTATCTTCTACAGTGCACAATGTAATTAAAAAGATTCAGAGAATCTGGAGACATCCACTTTACCACATGCCCTGTCCAAATGTCGGTACAGATTGTTGACGTGTATTCTTTATTTTATGTGGATTTAGCTACAACACTGGTACATGACCATTTCAGTCTGTCTCCCATAGATGTCTGTGCTGATGGTGATCTCCTGCACAGTCCACTGACTGATAATACCTTCAGTATAGGACCTACATTTGATGTTTAAGGTGCAGGCTCATTACACAATACACTTTACAACTGTGCAAATTGGGGTGTGGCTTAAGAGTCTAGTTTAGACCAGCTCTCAGTGTAAAGTGTCATGACATCATTGTTATGATATGGAACAATACAAACAAAATTTGATTGACTGACTGATTGATTGAAGCATTATTTTCAGATCTCTCCATTTTCTCTGTCCACATGGATATATACCAGTGCTTCTCAAATAGTGGGGGTGCCAGGGGGGCGTGTGTGACCCTGGCGAACATGTTTTTTTTGCCGTACTATAATAAGGTGTAATTTCACCTCCACAACAGTAGATGGCAGTGGCGCTCTCATTGTTAGAGTGTGCGCAGGGAGTATTAGTCGGGTTTTTATGCACTGAGCATGCGCACACACAGCACAGAGTAGGAGATATGAAGTGCA